>PVJI01005370.1:0-97226 GCA_004026765.1 Micronycteris hirsuta | reverse complement strand
CCTGGCTGGTGTAGCTCAGTGGATTGAGCGCGGGCTGGGAACCAGACCGTCCCGGTTCGATTCCCAGTCAGGGCACATGCCTAGGTTGCAGACCAGGTCCCTGTGAGGGCCATGTGAGAGGCAACCATACATTGCTGTTTCTCTCCCTCTCTGTCTCCCTCCCTTCCCCTCTCTCTAAAAATAAATAAAAATAAAATCTAAAAAAAAAAAAAAAAAGTCACTTTACCTTCTCTGTTCCCAGATCCACGGTGATTTTTAGACCTGAAATTCACTGCCTAAAAGAGATGAGGTGGCCAATTCCCTCAGATCCACAACAGCGTAGTAAGCATACAAGAGATTCTCCTAATCCTTCTCCAAAGAACCTCAGGCCATTTATTCATTGATTATATAGTGAGATATGGAAATTTCCAGACTTTTTGAGAACTATTGGACACAGAATCTGAGTTTACATTGATACCTAGAGACCCAAAGCATCACTATGGCTTTCCTGTTATCATCTTAGGTGGGGCCATGTCTAGCTCACAGTGGGCTCTACCCAGTGATCATTCCCCAAGTCCCTGAATATATAATTGGAATTGATATACTTGGAAATTGGAATAATACCCACATTGAGTCCTTAGCCTGTTAGGTAAGAGCTATCATAGTGGAGAAAACCAAGCAGTAACTCTGACATTAAGCCCCTATAAGCCAAGATAGTAAATCAAAGGTAACATCACTTGGGGAGGGGATGGAGATTAATGTCATCATTAAAGACCTACAGGATGCAAGACCTATCATATTTCCAACCAATTTAGCAGTCTGGTCCCTGCAGAAACTGCATGGATCCTAGAGAACTCCTATAGACTAAAGCTCACACAAATAGTAGTTCTGATGTAGCTGCTGTGCTGGGCATAGTATTAACGCTAGAGCAGACCAACAAGGTGTCAAGTGCAGGATATGTGACCAATAATTTGGCAAGTGCATTCTTTTCCATTTTTCCATTCTACATTTCATATAGGACCAATGACAATATTCATCTACAATACATCTTAGAGTTAGGTTAATTCTCCTGCTCTCTGCCATGATATAATCTGAAAAGATCTGTCCACCTGGAAATCCCACAGTACATCACACTGATCCATTGCATCAATGACAGGATGAGTCTGCTGGAAGCCTTGGTGAAAAACATGCTGCCGTGGTGGAAGATAAACCCTATGAAGCATCAGGGTCCTGCCACTTCAGCGAAGTCTTAAGGGGCCCAATGGTCAGGGACATGCCAGAATATCCCTTCCAAAATAAAAGGCAAATTGCTGAATCTTACATTCCCTACCACATAGAAGAATACACAGTGCCCGGTAGCCCTCTTTGGGTTCTGGAGGCAACACGGTCCACACTTAGAAATACTGCTCCAATCTACACAGGTGACATGGAAGGCTGCCAGCTTTGGGTGGAGCCCATGCAGGAAAGGGCTAGTACAGGATGTGCAGCAGATCTTTCTGCTACTTGGGCCATACAACCCAGCAGACCCTATCGTGGAGGGGGTATTAGTGGTGGGAAAAAAAGATGCCCGTGGAGCCTACAACAAGCCCCAGTGGGATAATCACAATGCAGGTGCCTGGGATTCTGGAACAAGGCCAAGCCATCTGCAGTGGAGGATTTTATGCAAAAAAAAAAATACAATTTTTGATGTGTTACTGGGCCCTGCTAGAGACAGAATGTTTGACTCTGGGGAAACTTAATGACCATACATCTTTCCACTAAGAGCTGGATTCTGTTGGGCCTGCCAAGTCATAAAGTGGGACAGGCCCAAAAGATGGAAATGGTACATCTGTGACTGAGCCTGAGCAGGAACCAAGGGCTCAAGAAAGCTGCCTGAGCTGGTAGCCCAGACTCAGATCACCCACCACAGCTGTGCCTGTGCCTCTCTCCCACCTTGCACCTCTGGGTGTACACAACCAGCTGAAAGAGCAGGAAAAGGTCCAAGTTTGGCTTACAGATCTATATGACATGTGAATTATACCTTGATTTTTTTTTAAATGTCAGGCACAAGTTGTATGTGAATATAAGCTGAAAATTGACAACTGCTACCTTACAGCCATTTTCAGAGTTGGCCTTCAAAGACAGCAGAGAAGGAAAATCGTCCCAATGGAGGGAATTAGAAGCAGTGCTCTTGGCCATGCACATGTATAGAAGTGGGAATATATAAAGATTCTGAAGCTGTGGCCAGTGACTGACCCTTTACTCAGGGGCCTGGAAGTGTAGTGGGATAGTGCCTTGTAACTTAAACAGATATGTGTAGCAACACCAGCCTGAGAAGGGTGATTACCAAGGGTTCAGCCCACTTGATATGAAGGTTTGGGTCACAATACAGACCAGTAAGTTGCTGTAACCTGCTAAGGTGATGTCTGAGGGTAAGGGCAATTTAGAACGGATGGTAGAGCAGAGAAAGGACGAACACCAGTTGTGGCCCTGAGATCAACCACAACAATGGGCCATTGTTCATCCTATTGACCTCTTCCTGGTTTCCCCTGAGGAAGAGAAGCTGATGGGAACTACAGAGAAGCTGCTCCCTGGGCTGTGTAGAAAAGATTCGTGCGGAGCAAGGGGTGGACACTGGCAGTCACGAAAATGCACAGCTCAGATCTTGTGCTATGGGGTATGCAATTGACTGACAGCCCCAGCCAGTGATTGAGCACAGTGGGGAGATAAAGGTGGGCTTATTCCAGCAAGACATGGGGCTTCTCCAACATGTAACTGGCTTGATGACTCCCCATTGGCCTCACTGAGCCTCTCTTGGACCTGTGCTGTAGTCTAAGACTCTTGTAACCAAATCCTGCTTCCTGGCCTTCCTCCTTCATCAAGTGTCAGACTTGCATCACATTGTCTGCCTTCTCCTGCTCCTGTCCCCAAGAAATCTCTTGCATGTCTACTGCCATCTTGAAGTCTGCCTTGCAGTGAACTTGAACTAACACAGGCTGCATTTTAGTTGCTCTCTGTGAACAGAGAATAACATTGTGAACGGGTGCTTTGTGGATGCAGAGCGTTTTTCTCATTAGCCACTCTGCCCATAATAGGGGCATTATAGGGGCATTATCTGTCGTTATTACCTCCTGCCAGGAGTTGAGGGATGATGGAGTGGAGTGCACTAGCCATCATCTAAAACACTAGAAATGATGAATGTGTTAAATTTCAAAACTGCATTTTATCAGTTCTCTTTATCCACTCAATTTCTACTGAACAGACAGTGAACAGGGCCGATCCTAGCACAGTTCCTTACACACTGCCAGGAGTGTTAGGATTTGGAGACCACTGAAGGACTCTGGGTTTCTGTGGAATTCAATAGACCTGAACAAAACATTGGTGATTTAGAATCTAACTAGAAAAATAAGCAGGCCCCTTTATTGCTGCTGGAGAACTTTAGGCTTCCCATCAGAGCAAACCAGTGAGCAACAGCCAACTCATCCTGGCTAACTGAGCCAGTAAAGCAAGTGTTGGATGTAGGGTCAGGGCTGGTCAGCATATTTTCAATGCTCTCACATACAGCAGTCCCCACTTATCCACGGGGTATACATGCCAAGACCCCCAGTGGATGCCTGAACCTGCAGATAATACAAACCCTATACACATTATGTTTTTTCTAATATGTATCTACCTATGATAAAGCTTAATTTATAAATTAGGCATGGTAAGAGATTAACAATAACTAATAAAATATAACAATTATAACAATGCTGTATACTGTAATAAAATTTATGTGAATATAGCCTCTCTCTCTCTCTCATCTCTTTCTCTCTCTCTTGCCCTGTTAACCAATCTGATAGCCCAGATGGCTACTAAGTGACTAATGGGTACAGCATACGTTGGACAAAGGGATGATGCGCATCCCAGGTGGGACAGAGTGGGACAGCATGAGATTTCATCACGCTACTCAGAATGGTGCATAATTTATAACATGAATTGTTTATTTCTGGAATTTTTCATTTAATATTTTTGGACAGTGGTTGACCACAGGTAACAGAAACTGTGGAAAGTAAAATCACAGACAAGTGGGGGCTACAGTGTCTCCTTTCTGGGACCCCTCTCTTTCCATCTGGGTGTGAATGAGATAGCAACTTAAAATGCTTTCTTTCTCGAGGGTTTAGCACTCTGAAACAACTTCCAGTAAAATGAAGTTTTAAAACGTAGGGAAATTCTTTGGGCAAAGGAAATGCTTCTACCACCTATCACTTGTAACAGCTCCTACTGTGCACAGGAAACTGTGCTGGGTTGGCTGAAGCTTTAAAATCTGAGATCACATTCAAATACATTGTCGAATGGCTACTGAGATCCTCAGTCAACAGAGGCAAGCCGGTCGGGGATTGGCATTCTAGTTTACAGAGAAGGGAAGGTTTGCTCAAGACCACAGGTCAGATCCTGCTATTCTCCCCTCACTTGCCTCACCTTAAAGAGCACCTTCAAGTTTACGACTTACTTTTTATTTCAGAACAATCATATTTATGTAATCAAGAAAGGCAGATGAGGTCAGAAGATATCACAATCAAGATTTTAGAAATCCTAGCCATTGGATTGGATGCTGTGACTCCACCCTGCTCCCTTTGGTGATGAAAGTCACTCCCAGCTGGAGGAGTGCTGCCAGTGAAAAGCTCTCAGCTGTCACCCCTGCACAAGTCGCCCTGGTGGAAGACAACACATTGCCAAAATCATGGCTCCTTACCAGGGCATACTGCACCCAACAGCTCTTTGACATGGAGGTTTAAAGATGAAGTCCTCTTGCCCCAACTCAGGGCAATCCTAAAAAGTCATGCCATCTCCACTTCTGAACAATCCTGTGGGGTCAGCTAGGGCTTCACTGAGTCTGCATCACACTTCAACTTTTCTTCTCCTCCACAGGTTTTGATCTTAAGAGCAATTCCTAGTGAGTCTCTTGCATATTAATCTTCAAATCAGTACCAGGCATAGTATGAGAAAACAAACAGGAGGTTAGATATTTTGGACCTGGACTACCAATTGGCAATGAGGATCCCATCGCTGGGGGAACTGTGTAGCATTAAGCAACACAAGGTAGCAGTACAGTTGTTGAAATTTTTACCTGTGGTGAACTGGAGTGGTATACTGGTAGAAAGAATGGCATTGGCTGGCTTGGTGCATCATGCATTGAAAAAATATAGACAAAATAGTAACAATAAGGATAATGAAGTCCGGTGGCTATTGCTAAATGCAATTGATAGTGAAAGGCTGAGAGTGATTAATCACCACTTAAAAACTAAGTGTGAAAAGCAGGTGGCTTCTTTCATAGCAGATGAAGAGGCACTGATCGCCTGTAGTGGGAGAGCAGAAAAGGCTGAGGTCAGTCCTAGGGCTTAATATAAGAGCAGCTTAGCTCCCAAGTAGATTAAACACCCCATCAACATGGATTTGCCAGGCTGAGGACAGAGACCTGGTTGGGAAAGAATAGGACCATGACACATGGGATGGAGACATCTGGGCTGATCCATCTGAAAATGTTCAATCTCTATATTTCTCCCAAAACTCTGAGGCTGCAGGCCTCCCAGTTAGGGACTAGCACTCCCCTTTTGCTTGTGAATACTCCCAGCTAACAGGCACATGCCCCCTCAGGAGTCACCATCACCTTGCATTCCAGTCATGACACAATCCAGCTGTGTAATGTACATAGTAAATGCTCTATGAGTTTAGGCAAGCTGGTAGGGAAGTGAGAGAAGAGGATCTGAGCCCGCGGCCTGTTAGGTAGGAAGGAGAACACACCCCAGAGGAGCTTCAGGACCTGGCCAGCATGCAGTGCAGGAGTGAGGGAGGCATACACAGCTGGGTCCTGGGGGTGCTCCACCAAGGAGGGCACAACATAAGGTTGAATAATGGACAGTTCATGGTTTTGGGAGCGCTCTCCAGGGATACATGATACATGATACATGATATCACATCCTGGCAAGGATCCCAGGAGATGGTGCAAATACATCACTAGGATGACTCCTAGAAGCACAGAAAAGGAATTGGGCCACAGTAAGTGCAGTAGAAATGCCAAAACTGACATAGCAGATGATAAAAAAAGGATCAAAAGGCTGGAGTTGGTAGTATTAGCGTGGATGTACCATTCAAGGCCAGAAAAGCCACAAGAGGATGTACCACTCACCAAAGCTAAGAAATTCAATGGTGGCCATCCTCCGTGGGCCGGGGCTAATGGCAGATATGCCATTACAAAACTGAACTCATTATAGCAATGAGGATGAGGGTAATCGGACCCACCCCCACCATCTATATTGCCCCCACCCAAAAGAAGCCAGGTGGCAATGCCTAACTGTCAGAGGGGCTGGATGCAATTATCATAGAAAACAGCAAGGTCAGAGGGGCAGCCAAGAGGGCCAGGACACATAGGTACGGAGACGATTAATAGAACACAGGATCCCTAGGTAGGAAAGAAGTGGGAAGCCAACATGAATCCAGACTCCCAAAAGGAAGGGTCCTGTAACATCACAGCAAGTGTGCACAGCAATTTCCTCCTGTGTTTCCTCCTTGAGTGGGCCTATAGCCATCTCCCAGGTAACCACACATGAGGAAAGGGGGCTACTCAAAAGGACTGCTGGACAGAGGGTCCAAATTGACATCAATTTCCAGAGACCTAAAATAGCATCAAGCCTAGATACTAAATCCAAGTCAGGGGAAATGGCAAAAATTAGCTCCACCCTTAAGACTTAAAGGATGCAGAGAGGATGGTCCTCATCACGTCTTCACTTAAATCACCACCCTAGCTCCTACAAAAAACAAGACAAATCCTGGAGGATGAAGGTAGGCTACTGAAAATTCAACCAAGCACAATCCCCAATTGCAGCTGCTGTGCCAGATGCGCTATGTTTGGTAGAACAGATAAAGGTGGCCTCAGATATGTGGTGTGATCTGGACATTGCATTCTTTTCTATCTTTCTGAGAAAAGATGATTAGAAACAGTCTACATTCACTTAAAACAAACAGTCTGCAATTATAGTCTCCTATACACTATTCATTTATAGTCTCACCCAGAGCTATATTAACCTGGTGGATTAGCTGGGAGCCACACAGAATATCACACTGAGTCTCTATATAGATGGTGATTATGCTAATAGTACCAGATGGACAACTACACTGGAGAACTTGTTAAGACGTCTGCTCTCCAGAGGGTGGGAGATAAAGCTTACCAAGATTTATTGTCACATTAGTAAAGTCAGTTTACTTGGGAAGACATGCCAATCACAATCCTGGAGGAGCTTCTCCCAGAACTTACACAAAAGGGTGATCTGAGCAGCACAGGACTAGACTCTTGTGGACACTGAAAGGGAAGGAATTCCACTGCTCAGAAGACCGCCAGCAGAAGGGCCTCAGCGGTCAGTCCCTCCTCACCATGCCCCGGGACTGTCTTAAATGAAGATGGCCACCTAACCCAAAGCAACACTTCCTCACTGGGGCAGTGCACATCCAGCGACTGACCGATAGAGGGCGTAAAGGCCGGGCTCCTCACCCACGCTCTGTACAGTGGCTTCCAAACTCCATGTGATCCACTGCAGCATCCTGTGAGCGGGCATCGAAACTCCGCTTCTCCCTCTGCTCAGTCCTTTCTCCCCTCCCTTTTCACAAGTGTTAAGCCACAAAGCACTCCTTAATAAACTTCCTGAATGCTAATCTCAGATGCAGAGTCTGCTTCCCACCCTAACCTGCAACAGAGGCAAACCTAGAGCTAGCCTTGGGTTGTGATTCCAGATCCTGACCATGACATCACTATTTGAGAAGGAAATGAGCCAACCCACTGTAGCCCTGGAGTTATAGGAAGACAGGATAGAGAACACTTGCCAGTAACTTTTTAACTTTGGAGGTGGAATTATAGATTCCTCTGAGATTCTAATGAATGGTCTGAACACTTCCCCCCACCAAAGGAAATAGCATCAAATACTGCATGAACTTCAAATAGTTCATGGAATAACTACAGATCCTAAATGAAGAATTTCAAATTTAAATCATCTCTAATAAACCCTAAATTTCTTGAGATTAAACCGTATTTCCCATAGTGAGACATATTATAGGCATTCAGTAAAAGTTTGCTGATTTGAATGTTGCAGGTACTCAATAAATGCTTGCTAATTTGATGTGATTTCAAATATAAGGTGATGAACTAAAGCAAAAATTTTCTTTCTCCCACCTTTCACCCAACTACCTAAAAGGTAACCACTGAAAGCCCACCAGGTAGGTAACTACCTGAAAGCCCACCACTGAACACCTTTATCTCTCCAGCTTAAAGACTTGCTTCAGTTAAATGAAGATGCTCTCAAAGATATCAAAATAACTTACAGATCAGTTTACCTAGCAGAAATCGGTTACGTTCAATCTTGAGCACTGATGTTATGTAGAAGTGAGGGAGAGTCATCAAGAGGACAGTAGGTACCAGGTGAACTCAACAACTGAAGGGTTGCAATAGATGAAGAGAGGAAAATTTCTGGAAATGAGTATCGACTTTATCAACTCCAGCTCTTGTGCTGGAGGCCCGGTTCTGCACATGAAATGATATTGTGCCAGTTGTAAGCTCAGAGCAAATTACGGTAACTCCAAATTTTACCTGACAAAAATATATAACTACTGCCCTGGCTGCTGTGGCTCAGTGGATAGAGTGCTGGCCTGCAAACCAAAGGGTCGCCAGTTCAATTCCCAGTCAGGGCACATGTCTGGGTTGCAGCTGGGTCCCCAGTGAGGGGCGCGTGAGAGGCAACCACACATTGATGTTTCTCTCCTTCCCTTCCCCTCTCTCTAAAAATAAATAAAATCTTTAAATATATATATAATTACTTTTTGACATTTTTAAAGGAAAAACAATAAGCCTCTTATAATGAAGCCACCATATTAACACAACTGATTCTATATTAAATTTAATTTCCTAAGACGTACATAAGACCTTTTTGAGGCTGTGTGATTCTTACTCACCACCTTCATTTTATTTGCTCCCCCTAATCTCTTCAGGCCCCATAGATGAGTGGGCCTAGAGCAGGGGCGCCAAACTCATTTTCACTGCTGGCCACATCAGCCTTGCGGTTGCCTTCAAAGGGCCGGATGTGATTTCAGGACTGTATAAATGTAACTACTCCTTGACAGTTAAGCAAGAGCTCGGCACTGCCTCCAGATAGAAACAAGGTGCCGGGCTGGATAAAACAAGGTGGAGGGCCGGATTCTGCCCGTGGGCCTTGTGTTTGCCACCTATGAACTAGGGGCTAAAAACATTACACAGGGTCAGATCAACAGCATGTCCTGATTTCTGACCTGCTCTGAGTAAGAGGGAAGGCATGTGTGTAACACAGACCTCAGTTCCAGGACTCCTGGCTTTCTTTAGAAACCCTTCTTATATGAGGAGAGATAGGGGATGCAATGGAAAGAATTCTGGGCTAAAAGCAGATGTGGTTTGAAGCTCCAGCCTAGCACTTACAAACTGGATTCTTAGGTAAATCGCTTTACCTCTATGTGCCCTAAAATAAGAATATTATCTGCCTTACCTAATAGTATTCTTTGAGAACCAAATGAGATAATGTATGTGAAAGCACTTTGTAAACACAGATACATTAACACTTGGGTAAGTTTTATTTCTATCGCCTCTGAGAATACCTCTCCTCCCCTTCTTCCTCTCACACTTCAGGCCTACCACCCTTCCTGAGATCTCTATAGCCCCTTCTATCTTCTTCCTCCAACCCTCTCCTGGGTTTCTTCTGTAAGTCTAACATATTCCACACAATGCCTCATACCATCTTATGTTATTCACTGGCCACGTATGTTAGTCCTTTCTATAATTTGAATGTAAGCACATTATAAACAAAAACCATGTCACATATTCTAAACTCTACTTTGGCTTGAAAACGTATAGGTCCCTAATAAACAGCAATTTGACAAGCTGATTGTGAAATACATATTGAAGACGTAAGTCAGATATAGCCAAAACAACCTAAATAATAATATGAGGGGACTTTCTTACCAGAGATCAAGACTTAGAAAGTCATAGCGATGAAGGCAATATTTATGGGCACACAGACTGACAGAGTGACCAGTGTAACAGAATACAGACCGCCCGGAACAGTGGCGTGCACGTGGAGACATGTAATACATCTCAAGGTGACACTGTACATCACCTGGGGAAATGGTGAACTATAAATGGCGCTGAGACAACTGGTTATCCACATGGAAGAATTAAACTCGACTCCAACCTCACACCAGGTATAAAAATCAATCCCACTGGCTGGTGTGGCTCAGTGGATGGAGTGTCAGACTCCAAACCGAAAGGTCTCAGGTTTGATTCCCCACCAGGGCACATGCCAGGGTTGTGGGCCAGGTCCCCAGTGAGGGGCATGCAAGAGGCAACTTGTTTCTCTCCCTCTCTTTCTCCCTCCCTTCCCCATCTCTAAAAATAAATAAATAAAATCTTTTTTAAAAAATCAATTCCAGATGATTTAAAGACTTAACTGGGAAAGGCAAGCTTAAATTTTTAAAAGAGATTATCTGTATGACTGTGGAGTAGGAAAGATTTCCTAAAGAGGATTTAAGAAGTGCTAACCTTCAAAAAATTGAAAATTTTTACTACATTAAAATTAATAACTTCTGTCACCAAGATATAAAGAAAATGAAAAGCCAAGTCATAATCTGAGAGGATATATTTGCAACATACCCAAGAAACAAAGGATAGATATCCAGAATATATAAACAATAATAAAAAAAAGGCTCGGCAACCTTGACAAGATCCACAAGGGAGACACAGTTTTGGAGTTTGAGTCTTGCCAAGTTCAAGTAGTTGGGGGTAGGCTTGGCACGATATGGGCTTTTTACAGATCCTGTTACAACAAAGCACAAAACTAATTCTGCACAAATTCAAGGTGACCTGTCAGTAATTAAACCACCTGCTAGAACAAAAATCACTTTCAGATGAAGATGTGACCCTGAGATGGCACAGATGTTGGAGTTAGCAGACACCTTAATGCTGTTATAATATGCTCCAGGGTGGTCTTACTAAATGGACAGATAGAGAATCTCAGCAATAAAACAAAATTTTTAAAGAGACCCAAATGGAAATTGTAGACTTGAAAAGAACAACAACTGAAATGAGAAGTTCACTGGATAGCCTTGATAGAAGAAGAAAATGTTAAACTTGAAGACAGATCAATAAATATTATCCAATCTTAACAACAGAAAAAACGAAACTCAAAAGATAAACTGAGCCTCAGGGATGTATAGAACAACTATGAAACAGTCTCATGTTTTACAGCTTGGGGAAATAAGATTTTATTAGGACAGCCACACTGTTCACAGAGTTGAGCAGTTCCAACAGAGATGGAATGGCCTGCAAAGCCTAAAATACGTGCTATCTGGCCCTTCACAGAAAACGTTTGATGACTCCTAGGCAAGGGGGGCCTAGCGAGGGAGTAATGTTATAGGAAACCCATGGACAAGTCACCTGGCAAAAGCTAGAACCACAGTGGCCCATCCACATGCTAAAGCCAAGAAGAGACTCAGCCGTAGTCACTTCCAGAACTACTGCTCAAGACAGAAAGAAGGGAAGAAATACATGGCTTCTCCCTTCCTTGTGCCCTCCAGTCTCCCCCAGCGTCTCCCACTCACCACAACCAGCTGACGTGAAAGCCTGGAACACACGGCCTGCGGGAGTCACCCTCCTCCCATACAGGCAGGTCAGCAGAAGGGCAAGGAATAGATTTGAGAGTAAATCAAAGATGCCAATTACCTTAGAAAATTCTTGTACATCTGCACCAAGAGAAATGGACAAGAATATTCTAGTAGCACTGTTATTTAAAAAATAAGTAAAAAAGGAACAACCAAAGTGTCCGTTACTTAATAGGAGAATGATTAAAAACACTGCAGGCCCTGACTGAGGTGGCTCAGTGGACTGAGCGCTGGCCTGCGAACCAAAAGCTCACCGGTTCTATTCCCAGTCAGCCAGTCAAGGCGCACTCCTGGGTTGTGGGCCAGGTCCCCAGTTGAGGTCATGTGAGAGGCAGCCAATCAATGTATCTCTCGCATATTGATGTTTCACTCCCTCTCTTTCTCACTCCTTTCTCCTCTCTCTAAAAATAAACGAAGTCTTTTAAAAAACACTGCAGAATATTCACACAATGGAATATGATACAGCAGTGAGAATAAATGAACTACAGCTACCCACAACATTTAAGTCTAAAAAATATAGAGCTAAAATTTTAAAAAATTGAGATGCCTAAAAAACATGCTGTATGATGATGTAATTTATCTAAGATCCAAAAATTTAAAACTAAACAATACATTGTTTTCTGCTGTATACCTAAGTATTAAGATTATAAAGGAAAGTAAGGAAATGGTAAATACAAAATTCAGACCAGTGGTTGGCTGGTGGTGACGGGGAAGCAGAGGAATAAAATTAAGGAGAAATTCGAAGGTAGTTTCAACAGTATGGGTTATGTTTTATTATTAAGTTTAGTATTGGTATCATTGGTATTTATTTTATTATTAACCTTTATAATTTACATACATGTTTGTGTGTATATATTTAAACACATATTTAGATATGTATCAAAAATTTTTATTGATTGATTTTAGAGAGAGAAAGGTATAAAAGAGAGCGAGAGAGAGAGGAAAAAAAACATTGATTTGCTATTCCACTTATTTATACATTCATTGGTTGATTCTTGTATGTGCCCTGACCTGGAATCAAACCCACAAATTTGGTCTGTCAGGATGATGCTCTAACCAGTTGAGCTACCCAGCCAGGGCCTATTATTTTATAACAATACTTTTTTTAAAAATTTTACTTTTTTACTTTTAGAGAGAGGGAAACATCAATGCGAGAAATATATTGATTGGTCACTTCTCACATGCCCCCTACTGGGGACCTGGCCCACAACCCAGGCATGTGCTCTGACTGGGAATTGAACCATAGAAGGCCACTATATGTGACACTCTGCTTGAGAGACTCCCAGAGCCCACAGTCCCGTTGTAGAAACGGGACAGTACAAAACTGTGACATGAGCCTGCAGAGTGGGTTCTGTAGGAAAGAGGTGGGAGAGATCAGGACTACCTGGGAAGGTGAAGGAAGGTTTCTCACAAGAGAAAAGACTGTCAGGACCTTGAGGGGTGAACGAGACGCTGTCTTTTACTGGTACTTGGGATCCCCGATTGGCGATGATTTGAGCAGGCCAATGTTTATCAGTACCTCAGGTTCTGCACTATGAGGGGGAAGGGCGGGCAGATAAATCCCAACTGCTTTGAAGGGATGTTTAGGAGAAAATGCTTGGTGACATAGAAAATTAATAAAACTTTTCGTTGATATGATTAAAAGAAAAGGGAACATTATATATCAAACGCCAATACCTTGTCACCTTGTTCTCTCTAAATTCCTGGGAAGTCCACAAAGCAATCTTAGGCTTTGCTAGATAGAGAACAGGAGCTTTTGTGTACCATGAGGCATCCTGCCAAGGCCTCCCAGGTTAGCCCCTGCTTCCAGCATATTGATGGCAGTAAGGATAATAGGGAGAGTGCTTTTAGGTCTGGATTCAAGGCATAGCAGAGAACCTCGCACATACTACCTGATTAAATGCAGAATGAATGAATGAATGGTCCCCCACCTAGTAATGCACAGTGTTAGATGCTCGCTTCCTTTAATACAAATTGCAGGGGATTCAACACTCCTGATATATTAAAACTATAAGTGATGTGTAAGAACTTAACTGACACATTTAATAGTTCAACATAAACATATGCATACTGTACAATAAATGTTTACATAAAAGGTCTTGTTCTTAAAAACAGTGTATTTAATGCCTCACAAGTTATATGCATGTTCTCTTGGGTTTTTTTATTAAGCTAAGGCCAAATTAATCTTTCAACAGCCAAACTTCAGAGATAACTCAGCCCAAAATCCATCAAAACAGCCTTCTTTGTGCAATCTAAGGGGCCCTGGAAATCTGGTCTTGGTGAAGGAATGTACCCCATGTTAAGCCACTTCTCCAGAGTCCCCAGTCACTTAAGGTGTAACACACTGACCCCATGGTGAAGTGAAGCCCGAGCATTTCACTTTACTGACAAGGCAGATGGCGCAAGGACAAAGACTTAATGAATGAATGAGCACAAAGGGATTGGAATCAGATACGGTCAACAGGAGGGTTTCCAGCAGCCCTGGCTAAAAACACTGAGCTCTTTCTCCCTTCTCTGGATCAGTACATCTACTTTATCACTCCACAGCTGTTAATCAGATTGTATCTAAAAACACAGGAGGGGAAATAAGTGATGCAAAGCTCTGCCTACTTACCTGATCGCATGCATCAAGTTCAGCTGACTTTGTTGCTGAGAATTGAACTTCTATCTAAAGACCTTCAAGCCTGACCGTTCAGAAAAGGGCTTTTCTTTCCGTGCCTCGTCTCGATTGCTTAAGGTTCCATGAAACACAGGCTGCTCCAGAGACCTACCTGGAGGACAAATGCTCTACTACAGGCCAGTAAATGTTAGTAATGACTTAATCGGTTCCTTCCCCCTTACCAGCCCTTGCCAGTGTTCTGTAGGAGCTGCATATTCTTACTACATTCTTTTCATTGTAGTTATATACAAGCTGGAGCAAAACTAGATTTACAGTTGTGAGTACATGCGACACAGTTTACTCTTGTATTATTATTCATTATTATATTATTTTCCATAGGAACAACATTGCATGTATATACCACATTCTGTTTATCCATTTATACATTTATGGACTCGGGCTGGTTCTGCCTTTTGGCTATTTGTGAATAAGGCTGTGAACATTAGTGGACAAATATCTGTTCAAGTTCCTGTTTTCAATTCTTTTGGATATCAATTCTTTGAGGTATATATTTTTAGCATTCCATCATTATTTGTTTATAATGTTTTTCATATATTATTACATCACTTTATTGGTTGTTTTAGGCATCACTAGATGTTATAAATATATAGTATAGTCAATATTATTTCTCTAACTTTGTATGGTGACAGTTGGTTACTAGACTTAATATGATGATCACAGCATAAGGATTATAAATCAAATGACTATGTTGTATACCTGAAACTACAATATTGTATGTCAACTATACTTTAATAATTTTTTTACGTTGGTAGATTTCAGAAGTGTAGATTTGTTTATCCTCTTTGGGGTTCACTTACTTCTTGAATATGTAAGTTTGAGTCCCTTCCCAAATTTAGGAAGTTTCTGGCTATTTTTCCTTCAAATACTGTTTCAGCACCATCGAGGTCTTCCTCTCCTTCTGGAATGCTGCGGGTGCGGACACCAGCTCTTTGTTAGTGTTCCACCAGAGACCCCAGAGGCTCTGCTCGTATCCACTCCGCTGCAGAGTCTGTTCAGTGACATATTTCAATTATGAGATTTTTCAGTTCTCTAATTTCCAGTTGGTTCTTTTTTATAACTTTTCTTTCTTTGCTGACATTTTCTATATTTTCAGTTATGTTGAAAGAATTTGTAATTGATTGATTGTGGAAACAATCTTAGGATGGTTGCTTTAAAACCCTGGTAATAAATTCCAACATCTGACTCATCTCAGTATTGGCATCAGTTGGTTGTCTTTTCTCATTCAAATTGTGGTTTTCCTGGTTCTTAGTATAACGCATGATTTATCACTGGACACTTAGCTTATAATGTTGGGAGACTCTTGATCCTACTTAAAGCTTTTGTGAAAACCTTCTATTTTAGCAGGCTGTTACTCTATTGAGGTTTAGCCTGTAAGTTCTGGCCTACTTTGGGGCTTTAGCTCCTTCCAGGGACAGTTTAGGTTCCAGAGCCCTTGCAATGCTATTGTGGTGTGTTTCATTCTTCTGGTGTTGCCAGGGTTCCTGCGCGGTTCCCACTGGAGCCATCTGCAGGGTCAGAAGGCAATTCCTTCAGCCACCTGCTCTCACTGGGTGATCATCTGGGGGAAGGGAGTAGAGCAGAAACCACCGGGATGGGGTCTCCTTATGCGAGTAGAGGGCAGGGAGACACAAGGCTTTACTGCTCCTGCCACTGTGTTCATATCAGACTGCCTGCCAGTCCCCGGGTTGTGGAGCAGTGTCTGGGATCTGCTGCCACTGTTGCCAACAGACTGGACTGCCTACTGATCTGAGGTGTAAAACAGGGGTTGTAGCTCCCCACTGGGTCTTTGTCAGGCTTCCCCTCTCCTGGTCCTTTGGCCAGAGAGAGCAGGTTTTTCTTGGGTTCTTTTGTCTATGCCCACGGGGTCTTCCACACTGCATGCCTCTCTAGAAACCAGGCCTGGGGTGTGTGGGAGACGAAAAGAAAACCCAGGGAACTCACCATGTCGTTGTTCCTTATGCTCTAAGGTTTCCTACCAGTCTACGGCTTTTTTCTAGCCTTCAGAGTCCTTTCACAATTGTCTGTTCAATAATTCCAAGTATGTTTAGCTGTATTTAGAGGAAAGAATCAGAAAAAACTGCATCTACTCTGTGTTGTTCCAGAATCAGCAGCCCAAATCAATTTTAACAAATTGTATTATCAAATCAAAATATTACTGTTCAATTATACAAAGAAACAATTAGGCTATGTGCAGAAATATAAGACACACTGTGTCTAACAACAAGCAGTAACTCCACGAGCTCAGTCTAGTGTTTGCAGATGGTCAGTTCTGATTGCCGGAAGGTGGAGCCACGGCCTCTGTAGTGCTTCACTGTAGAACTGTGAAGACAATCAACTGAGAAAAGCTCAGCTGCTAGGAAAATTCCAACACAGTCAGTCAACTTCTGGGTGCTGAGCTAAGTGGTAAAGGAAAAATAATAAACGCTACCACTTAAAAATACTTCTGACTATAATCTCTTCTGACCCAAAGGAAGTGGCACTATTCTCTCCAGAACCACAGAGTTTTGTGTAGCAATAGAATTGATTTAGGTGCCCTAAAGTAAGGCCTCGCTCACGATTTGAGGGAAAACTGAAGAACCAAGAGACAGCTAAACTCCTCTACCCAAGAAATAAGAAAATCTTGGTGATGAGATTGGGTGGAGAAGTGAGAAAAGAGAGGTGAAAGAGAGAGGAGCAGGGCAAGGTGACAGGAGGAAGGGAACACCAATGGAGAAATGGTGCTGAGTGACAAGGAGTCTCTGAGAACCGTTGTTCAAAATTGTTTTCCTTGTAGTTCTAAAGCTGTTATACACAATGCTTTTTGTGTATGGCACCTTGGGATGTACAAAGCACAGGTGTTCTGTTCCATGTCTAGGCAAGCATTGAGGACATATAGAAGGACATCTGATGGGAGGTGAGATCTGGGAAGAACCTAGAGTTCAAAGCAACAATGTTAGACCCAGAGGTAACCGTGGGACCATAAGCACCCAGAAATTCACAGAGCAGCTGGGAGATAGGGGGAAGAGCTTACTTCTCTGTAAATCTCTGAGGATAAGGTACTCTTGGCTGCAGAAAATATGTCTGTGGTGTGTTAGTTCATGTAAGTGGAAGATAAAGAGGCATAACTGACAATCTAGCTGCTTTTCTCTTATATAGAGTGGCCATCCATGGGAATATAACCTGGAGTATCTTGTGGGTAGAGTAGTGAGGAACGCAGTGGAGACAAAGAGAAGACTATTGGGAGAGAAACAACAGAAAGGGAGGGAAAAGTATAGCCTTTCTGCAGAGATGACATACTGGAGCTTTTGTAGATTGAGAAGTATTATACATGTGTATTTGAGCCCCTACTTTAGGCTTGTTTCCTTCAGTTTGCTAGAATTACTATGAATTCATATGTTCATGTAATAGACATTTTTAATATTTAATATAAAGTATGTATAAGATTCTATTGAATCCTTGAAAATGTTAACATGATTTTTTAGGTCTTTATCATATATGCAGAGAACACATGAAATATAAAATAAAAGTTAAAATTCAATCTGACTTATTAATAAGACAATATATATTAACAGCTTTGATTTTTTAACTTTAAAGATAGATTTTCTTATCTGAGAGAAAGGAGAATTTAAGGCATCTCAAAAGAAAGAAAACAAGTTATTTTAATATTATCAAAAAATCCATCTTGAAGGAATAAGGAGTCTATTGCATACCTAGGCAGTAAACCTCAGAGGTTTGCTCACATAGGAGTAAACACACACAAGGTAAAAATCAAATAGAATTCCAAATGATTGCACTAAATTCCATAGCTGCAAAGCTAACTCTTTCAAAGAAATGGTCAAAGTCTTCCTACTGTCTCACAGGGTAGAGGTAGATCCAGCCCCTATAAAAGTCTTGGGTGGGCTAGAGCTGAAGTAATGGCTGCTGACCATGCTGTACAGGAGAAATGGCTGGGAGATGGGGTGGAGTTGGGGGTGTCCTTGGGGAGGATGACTCGCAGAAGAAGAGAAAAGGAGACACCAGTAATGGATGATCTGCAGGCTGCCCCCAGCTGCTAAAGTTTGGATGCCTGGTTGATGAAAAGAACTGACTCATTTGGAGAATGATAAATAGCAACAATCACAGGCACTTGTAGAGTATTGATTTCCAGAGACTTCCACAGTTTTCACATGAGTAATCTGATTTATAACCAAGCAGTTCCAGTGAGGAGTCCGATGAATCTCCTGCATGAGTCTATGGTATTCTTCACACCTCACAGAAGAGGAAACTGAAGGGAGAAGGAAGGTACGTGACTGCTTCTAGGCCACATGCAGTCTTTACTAGATGGATGCTCTCTGGAGGATGCAAGGACAAATGGTTCCAGATTACATGGAGGACCCTTAGCTCAGTCATTGGATGCCTCCAAGCGGCCCTCAGATCTACATATGACTGAGTAATTGTTGTTAATATTAATGTAATTTTTAATCTGAAGGTGAATGTCAAAATAGTTTTTTAATTTAAATATTTTATTGTTTGTGCTATTACAGTTGTCCCAATTTTCCCCCTCTGTCCCCACTCCACCCAGCTCACTCCACACTCCCACAGTCAACCCTACACCATTGTCCATGTCCATTCATGTACTTTGACTAATCCCTTCACCTTCTTTCAACCAGTCCCCACCTGCCCCCTCCCCTCTTACAGCTGTCAGTCTCTTCCATGTTTCTATGCATTTGGTTATATTTTGCTCATTAGTTTATTTTGTTCATTAGATTCCACTTATAGGTGAGATTGCATAGTATTTGTCTTTCACCAACTGGCTTATTTCACTTAGCATAATACTCTCTAGTTCCAACCATTCTGTCACAAAAGGTAAGAATTCCTTCTTTTTTACTGTTGCATAATATTCCATTCTGTAAATGTACCACAGTTTTTTATCCACTCATCTACTGATGGGCACTTATGCTGTTTCCAGATCTTGGCTATTGTGAATAATGCTGCTATGAACATAGGGGTGCATATATTCTTTTGAATTGGTGTGAAAGGAATAATACACACTGTAAAATGGTAATTTAATAACAATACAAGCAAGCACTTATATCTTGTTTACTATGTGTCAAGTACTATTATAAGTACTTTGCACATATTACCTCACTTAACCCTCACAACCCTTCTTTGATGAAGGTATTACCTCCTTCTTTCATAGGAGGAAAAACTGAGGCAGATGAATTAACTAAGCAATGTCACATTGTTGATAAGGGATAGAGCTGGGATTCAAACCTCAGCAGTCTGGCTCCAGAATCTTTACCACCGTTCTATTCTGCCTCTCAGTACTACTATTAACAATAACCCAAAAGTGAGAATCCTGGAGGATATCTACAAAAATTGGAAATGCCAGGGCACTAAGAAAGGAAATAAAGCATACATTTTTTTTTTCATTTTACTCAAAAGGAAATCAATTTTACTCTTGAATTTGATTATTTCAGAAAATACATTTGGATTTTAGAGAACTGGAAGGAACATGAGGGACTTTTCAGGGTGATGATAATATATATCTTGACTGGAATTTGAGTTACATGGGTTACATTTGTCAAACCTCAGTGAATGTAGACTTCTATTTTATGTTTTATTTAATATAAATTTTACATCAAAAGAAAACACTCTAAGTAAATATTGAACTCTAGTTAGTGGTATTAGAGTACTGAAGTACTGAGGGGAAAGTAGACAAATGTCTGTAATCTACTTTGAAATGCATCCAAAAATAAAACAGACTGATGGATGGATGCAGGGCTGGATAGATGGCTGTATATATGAAAAAACAAGTATAGTAAAATATATTTTCAAATGATACCTCGGAAAAGGGTTTGATCTCCAAAATATATAAAGAACTCATACAACTCCACTCCAGGAAGACAAAAAACCCAATTAAAAAATGGGCAAAGGACTTGAACAGACATTTCTCCAAGGAGGACATACCGAGGTCCCAGAGGCATATGAAAAGATGCTCAGCATCACTAGCCATCAGAAAGATGCAAATTAAAACCACAATGAGATACCACTTCACACCGGTCAGAATGGCCATCATAAACAAATCAACAAACAAGTGTTAGAGAGGACGTGGAGAAAAGGGAACACTAATGCACTGTTGGTGGGAATGCAGACTGGTGAAGTCACTGTGGAAAACAGAATGGAATTTCCTCAGAAAACTAAAAATGGGACTGCCTTTTGACCCAGCAATTCCACTGTTGGGATTATTCCCTAAGAACACTGAATCACCAATCCAAAAGAACCTATGCACCCCAATGTTCATAGCAGCACAATTTACAATAGCCAAGTGCTGGAAGCAACCTAAGTGCCCATCAGTAAGTGAGTGGGTCAAAAAACTAGGTACATTTGCCCTGGCTGGTGTAGCTCAGTGGATTGAGCGCGGGCTGGGAACCACAGGGTCCCGGTTCAATTCCCAGTCAGGGCACATGCCTAGGTTGCAGGCCAGGTCCCCGTGAGGGCCGTGTGAGAGGCAACCATACATTGCTGTTTCTCTCCCTCTCTGTCTTTCTCCCTTCCTCACTCTCTAAAAAAAATTAATTTAAAAAAATAAAATCTTTAAAAAAAAAAAACTATGGTACATTTACACAATGGAATACTAGACAGCAGAGAGAAAGAAGGAGCTCATACCCTTTGCAACAGCATGGATGGAACTGAAGAGCATTATGCTAAGTGAAATAAGCCAGGTGGTGAAAGACAAATCATTAATGAGATTAATGCGCTCATTGAAATTATTAGGATCTCAAATGAATTAATGATCTCACCTATAAGTGGAACCTAATCAACAATAACAAAAAAACAAACAAACAAGCAAAATATTACTAGAGACATTGAAATAAAAAACAAACTGACAGTGACCAGATGGGAGTGGGCAGGGGATAACAGGGGGTAAAAAGGGGAAGGGTCATCAAGGAACATGTTTAAAGGACACATGGACAAAGCCAAAGGGGGTAGGATCGAGGGTGGGATGTGGGGATGGGTGGAGTTGGGAGGGAGTGGAGGCCAAAAATGGAGACAATTGTACTTGAACAACAATAAATAAATAAATAGAGATTTAACAAAAAACAAAAAAAATAAACAAGTATAGCAATGTGTTAATGATAGAACACTTGGTGAACTATCCTCCACGTACCCCATACTAATCACTGCCTCCATCTCTCCCTCTACAAGTATAATCACCTTCTTGTGCAGTGATCATTTCTTAATCACTTTATGTTCTATCACCCATGTGCAGTTTAGTTTGCTCCCCTTTCTAATTTTGCGTATCTCCCTCTGATCCTTTCTTTCCTCGACAATGAGTCTATTGAAGGACCTAGACTGTTTCACTTGCGAAGTTTGCTCCAATCTGGACTTTAATGACTGCATACACATGGTACAGGTCAGCGTGTTCCTCTACCCTCTGCACTGCATTTCCTGCAAACTGGCCCCTGAGTGCAGAGGATGGATGAGACTCAGATTCTTTCCCTTTGGCAAGATGGAGTGCGGGTGTGTTCTTTCAAAGGGAGATACAAACTGTCTGCTTTTCTTTTCTTTTTTTAATGTTGGTAGTTATTTGTACTCAATGCCTAGGCTTATTAATTCATTTGAGATCATTAGGATGGTGATATTTTACCACAATTATTTCCATTTATTGGCTGGAATGATTTTATAAAGAGATGTTTCCCTTCATCTACCATTTGGTTACCCAGTTGCATAGCTCAAAAAGGACAGGCAATATAAACGAACAGTTCATTCTTTGTTTTTATTCACACAATTTTCACAATAATGATTTGGCTATCTGTCATCCTCAGAACCTGACAAATTAGCTCTCTTTTTAGATATTATGAAACCATGGATTTAAACATATTTAAACATTATCCTCATTAAGGCTCAAATTGTTTCACCTTTTACCAGGGAACCTCTTCAAGATGACTCCTGAGCCTTTGTCTACCACTCTAGTAGTCTTTGGTAAGTCAAAATGTTTCAGTTTATCTTGTACATTTCCTACTCTAGAACTGGAATCAGCCATTTATTTTCTCCAAGAAACCCTAGTTTCCTTCAATGGAACATAGTATTTCAAGACCATCATCTGGACATTAGAAGACTGTTAGTAGGGGATTGCATTCCCTTTCTTCCATACTAAGAATCCTAGTTCTCAAACACCCAGGGGGATGACAGAACTAGAATATCTCATCATTTGCTCTGACCTATAATAATTGTACAACAGTTCCAGAATAACAATAATACTACCACCGCAAATTATGTTCAGAGAAAACAGTTAAAATTTTTTAGGCTAATCTTATTCTCTCCTCTTTTTTAATGGTTGTACTAGAGCTGTGTTGACAAATCAAATAACCTTTACATATTCTCCTTCTTTCAACCTTCGTTAAGTCTAAGTTCCACAAGCGCGATATACTTCATGCTCACCAACCAGTTCCTGTGTCAATGTCTCTCTGATCTTTGTGGTGGACTTGATCTCAGTAGGTACTTTAATAAGGGCCTGTAAGAACAATATTCCCCAAGTGTCTGCATGTTGATCACAGTTCATGTAGATCTTACTCGACATAAAACCTTTTGCTCACATTTTCTTTCTTTGTGTATCTTAAGTATATTATTCCATTTTCTTTTCTGTTTTTTTTTTATTTATAGAGAACATCCATCAATCTTATTTGGTTTGACAAAATCAGCACTGTTAAAAGACAGGTAACAAAACTTGAGCTTATATTGAATCTGACAAATTAAGTTCTACAGTATCTAGAATATTACATAAGAAATATCAGCTGAGGAGGAAACAGGTTAAGGCATTATTTGCAGATGCTCCAGGCAAAGAGAACATCTGCAGGTAAGCTCCATAGGATGCAGCTCATAAAAAACCCTAAAGAAAATACAATTCACTTCTTTGAGTGAAGAGTTTTTCTTTTTGGGGAGAGAAGAAGGTGGCAAAGAAGAGCAGGAATTCAAAGGCATATGCACATTGGCTTCACCTTCAAAATGGTCATAAAAGTATTTAGATCATGGCACTAGGGTACCTTTGAGGGAAAGAACACCTTAACCACATATAGGCTCCTTACATAATATTTTGGTAACATGTACAATTTCCAAATAATGGGACAGAATTCAGAATAATTGTATTTTAACAGAGGCTATCTATTTTTCTTCTCACTCTCTGGGGCTTGTCGCAGCATTGTACGGTCACTTTCTCCATGCAGTTTCTAGGGAACCATCTTCTTATTCTTGAAATGTCTTCTATGAAGGAATCATCAAGAATTTTGTCTCCATGCAACCGGTATCATAATCCTCTCATGGCTAAAACAAACTCCCCTTCTGCAGCATTATTTGAGGCTCTTCAGTGCAGGGGCTCATGAAAAATGTTTTCATTCCTTTATTCAAAGGTCATAAGGCACCACTGTATTCTTCTTTTACTTTATACTAAACATTTCTTACTCTTTTTATCTGCTTTTTTGTTCCAACTGTTCTATTGTTAAACCGAACTGGTGACAGCCTTCAGTCATTGGTCACTCCAGTCCATCTCCTTCTGGGACTCCTGACCAGGCAAATACCTGTTTAAAGTTCTTCCATTGACTTCCCACATCATAAGGGAAAACAAAGACTTCATCTTGTTGAATTTGATCTGTAGCCTTTTCTTCAATCCATGATTCAACAGAAGTTTTGTTTCTGGTAATTATTTTTATCTAGATAAAAAACAATATGCCAATGGCTTTGGTCGTTCCTAAAGCTAATCCCAAGGCAAACAAGATGGCAGCAAATGCAGCTAATCCAAGTGCATTGGAAGAGGATGTCTCCCATCTGCACTCATATCAGTCTTTACTGTGTTCCACCCAAAGGAGAGCCAGTTATAAAGCTGTGTATATAATCATGACAAAAATGAAGGCAGCCTGAATACAACCCAATGGTGTTAGAAGCAGAAATGGTATGAATGAAGCGTGATTTTGGTGACCACAACAGTTGTTGATCCAAGGACGGTGATGGTCCATCTTCATCACACAGCTGTTACACTGCCGGCAGTGATGGGATCACGGTGCCTTGCATGCTTGGAGACTTGACGATACTGGAGGTACATGCTAACCTGAGACTTTTCCAGTTTCCACCCCAGAGGGACAAAGCCAGGACTAACATAGCTTTGAAGTAATTATAAAGAATCATGACAGTCCAGTTTGTCAGCATGATGAAATCCATGCTTCCTCCAGTTGTATGTAAGGGCCGATAGCACAGCACAGAGTCAGTCACGGCCATTGTATATCATGCTGTCACAACACCGTGGGCTATGCCAGGACCCCAGTGACATAGTCTCTTTAATCCTTGGAGATTTTCAAACTTGATAGGTGAGCACAATGTACCCATTTTGATGAGGAAGAATGCCTTCCTATCTTTAAAGAATTACAGATTTCCTTCTTCTGTGCACACATTTCCTGGTGCCACCAGTCCATGTGTGTTCCCTAATTATCATGTCTCCAGGTTGTGCGATGTTAATGCAGAGTACGCCATTGTCACTGTTACACACTCACAGGAGACTCCCAAAGAGAGGCCATCCTTACTCCAGGGGCTGGAGTTTCTTTCAAGTAAACATTTTTCCCTTTCACACTTCAAAAGCAAATAAACTATTAATTTAGTCAGAAGAAAGTGCACCCACATAGCCTGCTTTCAAAACAAAAAGGCTAATGAATCTTATTTCATTTCTTCTGCCATATCAGTTCAGCTTCTGCTTTTGAGGCCCTCCCTACAGAAAAAAAAATTCATCTCTTCCTTTCTGTGAATCAAAGAGAGACATCAATGACATACTGAATTAATATGAAAGGGATTTTCAAGTGCAGACACCATCCAACGCCAACACCAAGAATAAAACTGTCTTCGCTGAAATATTTGATCAATTGCTTGATGTCAAGCAACATTATTGAGTTAGATATTTGCCTCTCTTCACATAAAAAGACAGATTACTGTATTTTACAGCAGAATAAATTTAACAATTTCCTACCAATAAAATAAAACTTTGCCCTTAAAATAGTTTAAACACTTGAACTTTAAAATGCAAACTGTCTCCACAGCTATTTTCTATTTTCCTCAGACTGACAAAAATAATTTGTTTAATATTAAGATGAATGTCTATAAAAAATAACTATCTTGCATAGCAGTATAGAAAACACAGAAGCACTCCTTTGATTGAAGGATTAAAATCTCTGAGTATTTGCATATAAAAAAAGAAGTTGTAAAACTTGGATAATTATGGCTGAAAACCTTACATTAGGCCTAATTGCCACTTAAATGGAGCTTCAAAAGTCCACAAAAATCCTTACAGGCTTTCCCCAGCAATAATTTCCAGCACATTGTCCTACTTGCTCCCATGGTTTAGTTGTGTTAGTTCCCAGAGAGTAACAAAGGCTGTGGCCCTGTCCTCAGGCTACCAGGCGCTAAGCAACATACCAGGGAGTCACCAATAATGTTAATTAAGACATAAGTTGGGAAGGAAGAAGAAATACAGTAGAAAAGAAGAGAAACTAAAAGGGAGTGGTGGAAAAGGAGCAGTGGAACAAGACAAAAGGAAAGACAGAACTGTGCGGGAGCCATCGACAGTCGCCACCAGCTCCTGAAGGAGACTCCTGTCATCGTCACCAAGCCCGTCATATGGAATCACCGTTTATTTTGCACCTGCTGTGTACCAAGTTCTGTTGATGTCTTATATGCATCCTTTCAATCTATTCTTGCAACAAACTCCATATGGTAGACTTTCCCGTTTAAAATCATAGATTGTACATGAATGTATATGGCAGCATTATTCATACTAGCCAAAAGGTGGAAACAGCACAAATCTCCATCAACTCAAATGTCCACCCACTGATTAAACAAAATGTGGCATATCCATACCATGGAATATTATTCAGCAATAAAAAGAAAGTACTAACACATGATATAGTATGGTTGAACCTTGAAAACATGACGCTGAGTGAAAAAAGCCAGTCACAAATGACCACATTTATGTGAACATTCCAGAATATAGAAACAGAAAGTAGATTCATGGTTGCCTAGGGGCAGGGATGGAGGGAGAATTGGGGAGTGACTGCTAATGGTCACAGGGTTTCTTTTGGGGGTGATGAAAACATCTTCACTTCATTGTGACAGTGATGGTTGCACAATCTGCACATGTATCAAAACCATTGACGTAGACACTTTAAACGGGTGAATTACATAGTATGTGAATCATATCTTAATAAAGCTGTTATTTTAAAATCAGAGATTGACTATGCCAGTCACTCCTTGAAGCAAGGAACCCAAAATTGATGTGTTTCAGCACAACAACTAGCCCATTTCTGAGACATGTAAGTGGCTCTGCAACTACATGTGAGTCAGGGACCTGAGTCCTAATGTCCTCCCCTAACTAGATGGTAATTTTGAGTAAGCAAAATCTTGAAATATGAAGAGGCACAAAATCTGGTATTACTGAAGAAAATATCATGTACTTACTGCTTTATAGGTAACTCAGTTTGTAAAGTTCTCCCTTTCCTTGAACTTCCAACTAATCACCAAATATGTGAGAGTTTATCTCCTTAACGCTTCTCCCATCCATTTCCTCTTCTCCGTTTTTACCACCCACTGTCTGACCTCAGTCCTCCCATAGTTGTAGATTACTGTAATCACTCCCAACAGGGTCTCCCTGCCTTTACTCAATGCCCCTTCCATTCTCCCAGGCACACAGCTGCCAGAGTAACCTCTTTAAAATTAAAGTCTTACTCATTAGGGAAATGAAAATCAAAACTACAATGGAATACCACTTTACACATGTTAGGAAGAGCACTATGAAAAGAAAAAAGGAAAAGAAACACAAAGCATTGACAAAGATGTGGAGAAATTGGAGCCCTTGTGAACTGTTGGTAGAAATGTAAAATGGTATAGCCACCATGGAAAATAGTATGGTCATTCTTCAAAAAATTAAACATAGAATTACCATATAATCCAGCCATTTCACTTCTAAGCATATACCCCAAAGAACTAAAAGCAGAGTCTCAAACAGATATTTGCATACCCAAGTTCATAGCAGCCTTATTCACAGTAGCTAAAACATGGAAGCAATCCAAGTGTCCATTGACAGATGAATGGATAAGCAAAATGTGTGTATACGCATACAAAGGACTCGGCATTAAAAAGGAAGGAAATTCCAACACATGCTACATCATGGATGAGCCTTGAGGACATTATGCTAAGTGAAACAAGCCAGCCACAAAAAGGCAAACACTGAAGGATTCCACTCTATGAGATGTCTAAAGTAGTCAAAATCATACAGACAGAAAGTAGAATGGTAGTTGCCAGAGGATGGAGGAGGGAGGAATGGGAAATTATTGTTTTGCAAGATGAAAAGAGTTCTGGAGGTGGATGGTAGTGATAGTTGTGCAATGGTATCAATATATTTAATACCACTAAACTGTCCACCTAAACATGGTTAGATGGTAACTTTTATGTTGTGTATATTTTATCACAATAAAAAGATTTCAATTTTGTTTTGAAAGTCAAGTTGCTTGAATTCCCATCTCTTGATGACCTGGCTCCTAGCCTCACCAATGCCAAACTTTCATCCAACAGAGAGGACAGAGGACATACCTTCAGCCGCAGAGACAGGATACCAGGCAACTGGCAGTCCCTTACATATGTCACAATTTCTCAGATGTCCATGTCTTGCACACTATTCCCTCCATGGAATTGCCTTTCCTCCCCTTCTTCCTAATGTAAATGCCTAGGCCAAAGGCAGTTTGTCTGGGTGCCTCCAAGGTAATGGGTAGGGGTAGGGTACTGGCTGGAAAGAATCACAAAGGAACTTCCTGTGGTGAGGAAAATGATGTATATCTTGACAGGAGTGGTATTTACATGGATGTATGCATTTGCCAAAGTTGAACTAAATTGCAATCTGGACATTCAAATTTTTAATAATGGTAAGCAACAAGGAAAAAAGCCAATTCAAAGCACCATTTCCCTGAGCCCCACTTCTAACACAAACTGATTTAGATCTGCCTCCTCTGTGCCCCATAACACTCTACAAATACTCTTGAACTTCACCAACTACAATTAGAATGAGCCTACAAACCATCCCCACCATTGGCTACCATCTTCCTTCTTGCAGACACACTTAAACAGTCCCACATAATCACTTTCTTTACTCTTCCTCTTAAATAGTTTATACCCAAATTAATGTGTTCATGGCCCCAGGGGACACCTTCCCAATGTGATGTGAGATTTGTCTGTTTATTCCCCTCCAACCCTTATAGAGGATCCTGAAGAAAGATGTTTAGAAGTCATTTCCACATTGAACTTATGTCCTGTTGAATGATCAGCAGGAAAGATGGCCAATCAATTTTCCAGAAAAGGCTTCCCTGGTTTCTTGTTTAGGGAATTCAACTCTAATCTCTTCAAAAACACATGTCTAAGTGAGCCTTAACAGCAACATCCTTATAATTAACTTAATTTAGATAAATATTAATCTCCAGAAATTTTACATTATAAACTTGGCTATGACTGAATGCTTCAGGAAGGCCCAAATGTGCTGCAAAAATCAATGAAATGTTAACAAGCTCTGACAGCTTTACAGGTGCCACAGTGGAGAGTAGAGTCCAAAACAAGATTGTGCTGCACCAGGCACACCTGTCCCACCTCAGCAAGGTTGTCTTCTTGCCACTCTTCCACCTACATGTAGCTAGGCACAGCCTTAGCCTAGGCAGAATGTGACATTCCTCCCTGTCTGATTCCTTCCCCCATTCCCTTTCCCACTTAGCACCTCCATCCACTAAAACCTCTGTCAAGAAAGACCTGAGTCATGGCCGGATGGCTCAATTGGTTGGGCATCATGCTGTAAACCCAAAGGTTGTAGGTTCAATTTCCGGTCAGGGCACATGTCTAGTTTGTGGGTTCAGTCACTGGTTGGGGTCGTACAAGAAGCAACTGATCGGTGTTTCTCTCCCTCTCTCTCTTCCTCCCTTCCCCTCTCTCTAAAATCAATAAGCATGTCCTCAGGTGAGGATTAGAAAAAAAAGGCCTGAGACTCATTCACTCAATGATAACATTAGCTGATACAGACCCATGTTCTCTCATGAACAATTCCAAACCCTAAAACTCCGAAAACCAAAACATTTTTTAAAGTTTGATGCAAATTCCTTTGGCAGCACACCCTGGCCTGAACTGACATGAGACCATTTGTATGTAGTCTCTATTATCATTGTCTGATTATAAAGAGCTGCCCCAAAGCCTGTTGTCAGTAGTATATACTCTACAGAATACGCAATGTACCATCTTTCTAAAATCCAAAAACCTCTGGATGCCAAAGTACATCCAGTACTTTCGACGTGAGATTGTGGGCTTCAACCCACTATAAGGCCAGTTGGATCCCTTTGTAGTGGGGCACCCACAAGGACATATCTGAGTCCAGGTGGAAAAAGCAAGCATCATGGTGCTGGGAACTGCACTGCCTGGTTTCAGAAGCTGTGACCCCCCCCATGGCTAAGGCTGAGTAAAAGACCTTGGGACCATAAACCACTAAGGAGACAAAACTTATCCTCCCAGCAGGCAGGGGAGCAGCCTCTGCCCCCTTTACTTCAGAACCCTGCTTGGCCCTGGGCAGATGATTGGTTGGCCAATGACAGGTAAGATTCCTCAAGGGATGGACGACCTAAGAAAGACATGGTTGTGAAGGGACCATCAGGGAAGGACTTAGGGGACGATAGAAAAGAGATGATGGACCATCACCCCTTGGCTTTGTCATAGCCTGTCTTCCTTCTGCCTGTAAAAAATCTCCTAATCTCTTGGCTGCCTTACTTTCCTCGCCTGACTTAAGCCTGAAACAATGCCGGAGGTGGGTGTGGCCCTGTGCTGGAAAGGGTGGTTTCTGGGGGCAATCAGGCCTAAGAAAGAATTCATAAAACCCTGTGAAACCTGCTTTGCTAAGAATGCACTCAATTTAAATGATAAAGGTCCAAGCATAAAATGAGTTTGTTTCCAAAAGTTTTATGGCCCTTTGGCTATCTGACCCTGACTCAGAATAAGCCCTCATAGTTCTTTGAATGTTATCTATTGTTTAATCATTACTGCCTGACAATGATTGATGAGCTTTATGCCCTGTATTCCTATGCAAATTAAACCCAATAAAAGCTCATTGAGGAACAGGCTCAAGGCCCTTCTCCTCTGGCCACCTTTCTTCCCCAAGCAGATGATGTCTTGGTAGACTTATTCTCATCAGTGGTGGCTGGCAGTGAGGGGGACCCTTTGCGGGGGAGCCCCCCACACACATACCTTGGTAGGCAGCTTCTGAGTGTGTGACACGGATGATAGAGCAGGGTGTGGGGCACACCTTCCTGACAGCACTATCCCTGACTTAAAGCATCACCTCATTGAGAGAGATTACATTCTAGCAGTTCCAGTGCTCAGGAGCCACAGGGTAGCCACGACCTTGCTCTTGAAACCAATGGTTTAATGCATGAACTCAGAGAGTACTGTTCATGGAAACAGAAACTTTTAGAATAGCCATGGCTGGGTGTCACCTCTAAATCAGCAGGTCAGTTCAGTGAATTCTGGTCCCAGTTTAAGTGATTGGGGCTAAATATTGGAGCTAAAAACTGACTTGTTTACTTGTTATTGAAGTATAATCGACACTCAGAATGGTGCCTATAAGCAGATGAACTTTTACAAATTGATGTACACACCCATGTAACCAGTGTCCAGCATGCAGGAACCGCCCTTGTGTTTCCTTCTGAGTCCTTCTTATCTCCTCTCCCCACCAAGACCAACCATAATCCCAACTCCTAAAAGTCCATTCCCCAGCTTGACTTTTAGGTTAAATTCTTCAAATGTTTTGCCATTAGATAGACCCAGTTTTGGTAATGACCAGGTTTTTCCTTACCTTCTGAAGGTGGAGCAATAAAACTAGCTGGTCAGAAGTTGAAGCAGGAGTGGTGAACACACCAGACAACACAGAGATGATGTATTACAGAATTAATTGTACACCTGAAACCTATAATTTTATTAACCAATGTTACCCCAATAAACTCAATAAATAAAAAGAGAGAAGTTGAAGCAAAACAACCACAGAGTACAGGTCCTGATACAACTCCAGAAGCAGATGCCCTACCCACCCTGGTGTTGCCTCAAAATCAAACCATAAAAGAATATAAAAATAAGCAAAGTTTGCTTGCAATAAAGAGCAAAGAAACTTAATTTAAATTAGATGATTCAAATATAGATATCACTGAAATCTTGTAAAATGCCATCTTTAACTGAGATAAAATTCACATAACATAAAATTCACCATTTTATCCATTTGTAAATGTATAATTCAGTAGTATGTTCACAGACATACAATGTTCATGGTTATCTAATTGCAGAACATTTCCATCATGCCAAAGAGAAACCCCATTATCTATTAGCAGTTACTCTTAATTCATCTGTCCCCCATTCCCTGGTAACCACCAATCTACTTTCAGTCTCTGTAAATTTGACTGTTCTGGACAATACACCTAAATGAAGCTATATAATATGTGGCCTTACCTGTCTGGCTTCTCTCACTTAACAGAATATTTTCAAGGTTCATCCATGTTGCAGTATCCACCAGTATTTTATCCCTCGTTATGGCTAAATAATATTGCATTGTATGCATACACCACATTTTGTTTATCCACTGATCAGTTGGTGGCCATTTGGGTTGTTTCTTCCTTTTGGCTACTAATAATGCTGCTATGAGCATTCATGTACAAGTTCTTGTATACTTGTTGTCATATGAAAACATAAGCTTTCAAGTTCTTGGGCTATACTTGGAAATGGAATTGCTGGGTCACATAGTAACTCTATCTAACATTTTGAAAAACTGCCAGTCTTTTTTCCAAAGTGACAGCAGCAGTTTAGATCCCTACCAGCAATGTATGATGGTTCCAATTTCTCCACATCCTCACCAACACATATTTTCATTATTATTGTTATTATTATTGTTTTAGCCATCCTAGTGGGTATGAAGTAATATCTCATTGTGGTTTTGACTTATTTTCCTGATGATTAATGGTGTTGACCACCTTTTAATGTTCTTATTGGCCATTTGTGTATCTATTTTAGGGAAATGTCTTTTGCTTATTTTTAAATTGGATTGTTTGTCTTTCCATTGTTGCATCAAGAGTTCTTTATAAATATAAGATTTGCAAATGTTTCCTCCCACCCTGTGGATTGTCTTCTTATTTTCTTGATAGTGTCATTTGATGTAAAGAAGTTTGTAATTTTGAAAAAGTCCAATTTATCTGTTTTTCCCTTTGTTGCTTATGCTTTGGATATCACACAGGATGGGTTACAGTTGTTTGTATGACAAATGATACAAATAATTAATAAATAACACAAGAATAAACATTGTTTCATGTACTCACAACTGTAAACCTACATCTGCCCCACCATCATGAAGATTCACGCTTGTTTTTCCTGTTAAGAGTTTTGTAGCTTATAAAATACCATTTTATTAAATCGTGTTTTTATTTATGTAAGACAACTATGATGCCAAAGCTTTCTTATTGTAAGGATCACAAAAATATAAAGAAAACACAAGATCTATTTTAGTTTCATCCCCCACAGCATAATAGTTCATGCTGTAAATCATTCCTACTGGAGTAAAATCCTAGAACTGGAATGTCTAAGGAGTGCTTTTGGAGAATCTGTGTGTCCTGACTGAAAAAGAGTGTTCCAAATTATGCATGTGTTCTATATATTTATCTACAATTATTTGTTTATCCAAATCTCTATAAATATATTGTCCTACCACTAGAAACCACTCATGTAGAAAGAACAGCAAAGAAACTTAATTTAAACTTTGTATAGACTGATACAATTCCATACTCACTAAGCACAGAGAGACAAAGGGTGTGTGCGTGGCAGAGAAGCTGTCTACTGATATATTAATAATATATTTTAAGACTGAACATAAACCAATCCCAGTTACCTAATCTTCCCAAGCCTCAGTTTTGCCTCTGTAATATGAGGATAATATCAGTATTTACCTTATAGTTACAAAGATTGGATATGACAATGTATAAAATGTAATTGTATGTGTCACACATTATAGGTTCAATGAATGTAAACTGTTATTATTTTATCATGTTTAATTTACATTAAAATTGTTTGTAGTAATTTTTAAAATAACACATTGTCCTTTCCACCCTCTCTGTCCCCTCTTGCCATAGAAGGATATAAGCTCTATGCAAGCAAATGAGCAAGTAATGATTTGAGCTGAAGATAAATAATAGCCTTGGGAGAAATCTACAGGATTAGAGAGATAAACAAGAAACTTTAGAGTGGATAAAGACCAAGAAATGTTTATTTTTCCATCTCTTAGGTGATACACTAGCTACTTCTCCACTGGCACTGAGATTTTTGAGAGCCAAGCAGTTAACTTCTCCAAAATACTCAACTGGGCGTTTCTCTGATTATTTTCTTGCTTATGGGAAGGCAGCAAAATGTATTCGAAAGAGTGAAAATTAGGAAACCTGAGTTTGACCTCTGATTCTGCAATTATCTGTGTAATCCTGTAGATTTGCCTCATTTCTCTATCCCTTGATGTTCTATTTGGGGAAAGAAGGAAGGAAGGAGAAAGAAAGGGAGGGGAGGGAAATGCCCTTCTGATTCTGAAAGTCTGATATTTGAGACTACATTTAGAATTTCTTTTCATCTTTATTTGTAGCAAGCAGAATTATTCAAGCCAGTTTTCAAGCTATTTGGGTGTGCTAACCTTTGTGATTACACTTCTATCATAATTGGCTTTTGGAAGTAATTCCCAGCCCAAAAAAATAGTCTTCCTTTGTTTGTTTGGCATCTCCACAAAAGCCAAGCATCTGAACATCTGGGGGGAAGAAAGGCTCTGTGCAGGCTCACAGACAGGCAGGCGTAAATGCTGACTCCCCACGGATGCTGCGGGAGGTCAAAGGGGGAAGGACGTGCTAACTGTCCAGTAGGAATCACTGCAAGCCCACAGCTCAGAGGGACTGCGTCATCCCTGACTAGCCAAGGTTTTGGAAAGAAAATGGAAGGCCCCTACCATTTCACACCAGTCAGAAGGCAAACAAAATAATGCTTTAAAATTTCTGCTCCCGTCTCCAAGGGAGGGGTTATGGGAGGGAGAAGTATGTAGACAATTCATTCACTCATTCAATGAATATATATTGAGAGCCTACGACATGCCAGGCATGATTCTAGGCACTGGGAACACCGCAGGGAACAAAAGTAAATTCCGGCATCCACAAAACTTACATTCTAGTGGGGAAGACAGTTAATAGGAAAATAAACTAGTAAGCAAGTAGGCATACCTGCATGTGTAGGTAAAAAATGAGCACACGTGTGCATATGTGTATTCACAGGTGAAAATGTGTGCATATATATGCATAGGTGGAAAGTGTGTGCATATGGTACCTATAGGTGCAAATGTACACACACATGGAGGCATATACTTGTGTGTGTGTGTGTATCAGTGGGTTAGTACTTCGGAAAAAAAGAAAAGCAGAGAAAGTGGCATAGAGAATGTGGGGAAAGGTTTGGGTACAAGTTGCTATTGTAAATACTGTGGTCCAAGTGAGCTTCCTTGATTAGACGACATAGAAAGACAGAACTGAAACATGAAGGATTGAGAAAGAGAATTCTAGGCAGAAAGAACAGAGTAAAAAAGGGCCTTGAGGTGAGAACAACATGTATTGTATATGAGGAATAGGAAGCAAACCAGTGTGGAAATCAAGGTAGAGAATAGCAGGAAGTAAGTGTGACGGGGTGAGGGGAGGGCACACCACATAGGGCTTGTAAGAAACGATAAAACACAGTAAGCACTTTGGCTCTTATTCTGAGCCAAATTCCAACACGGAAATCCACAACAATTTTAAGCAGAAGAGACATATGATCTGACTTTTAAAGTGAGCTCTCAAGCTGCTGAGGATATTCTGAAGAGGAGTGGGAGCAGGGACACCAATCAGGAGTTTATCGCAATTATCCAACAAGTTGAATGGGAGCTTAGTCAAGGGGGCACAGCTATGAAGACAATGAGAAGAAACTAGATTTTGGACATATTTTTGAAGTAAAGTCCAGCAGGATTTGCTGATAGATGCAGTGAGGGATAAGCAAGGTCAAGTAAAGCAGGACAACAAACTTTTTGGTTGTCTAGATTGAAGGGTGGCTGTAGGAGAAACACATAGGAAAGCAGGGGGGTGTGGTGACCCAGGAGTCCACTTTGGGCATGTTGTTTTTGTAACACATATTGACATCCAGGAAGAGATGAAGAATAAAGATCTGGGCTAGGGATACAAATTTAGGAGTTGATGACATATGTCTGGGATGAAAACCCATGGGACTGGATGAGGACCCCTGTGGAACGAGGGTAAAGAAGAGAAGAGGTCTGATGCCTGAGCTCCGGGGCTCGCCGGCATTAGGAGGGCTGAAGGAGAAGGAGGGAGCACTGGAGAAGAATGAGAGAGGTAGCCGGCGAAGTAGGAGGAACGTAATAAAGACGGTGCTCCGGTGCTACACTGAGACACGGGTTGTGCTTCCATCGTGGTCATTTTATTGCAGTGGTGACAGTGAGACCTGTAACATTTTTGCTTGACTCAATGAGTAAAAACTGGATACAAAAAGACTTTTCAATTTTAGAAACAATTAAGGAATAATATATCTTACATCATCCGCCAAAATAGCAATGTACTTCTTACTATATAAATTCTAGGGCCCTAAAGTAAATTGCTTGAAGAAATTGGGTCCCAGCAATTATAGGAGGGGAATTTCTGAAGTATGGACATATTCAAGTGTAGGTCGAAGAAGCTCAACTAAAAGAATTGTGGACTGACTGACATAACAACTGGATTGAGCAAAAATTATTTTAAAAGGGATTAAGACTCAAATTTGGGAGGAATTTAGGCAGTGGAAGGAATCAGAACAGGTAAAATTCCTTCAGTAAGAATTTATTAACAGGGAGGAAGGGAGGGATGGAGAAAGAGCTGCAGAAGTCAGAAGAACAAAGAAGTCAATCACATCAAACGTTCCTCGTGGTCAGGATGAGGACTCATGATTCACGCTACAATGTTGATAAACCTTGAAGACATTATGGTAAGTAAAACAAGCTAATCACAAAAGGCCACATCTTTTTTAATTTATTTTATTGATTATGCTATTACAGTTGTCCCATTTTGTTCTCCTTTTTATTCCCCTCAGCCCTGCACCCCCCTTCCCAACAGCATTCCCCCACCTTATTTCATGTTCATGGGTCGTACATATAAGTTCTTTGGCTTCTCCATTTCTCATACTATTCTTAACCTCCCCTGTCTATTTTGTACCTACCACTGATGCTTCTTATTCCCTGTGCCTTTTTCCCCATTCTCCTCCCTCCCCCACCCCGCTGATAACCCTCCATGTGATCTCCATTTCTGATTCTGTTCCTGTTCTAGTTGTTTGCTTAGTTTGTTTTTGTTTTTATGTTTTAGGTTCAGTCATTAATAGTTGTGAGTTTGTTGTCATTTTACTGTTCATAGTTTTTTTTTAAGATTTTATTTATTTATTTTTAGAGAGAAGAGAAGGGAGGGAGAAAGAGAGGGAGAAATAGCAATGTATGGTTGCCTCTCACATGACCCTCACTGGGGACCTGGCCCGCAACCCAGGCATGTACCCTGACTGGGAATTGAACCGTGACCCTTTGGTTCCCAGCCTGCACTCAATCCACTGAGCTATACCAGCCAGGGCAACTGTTCATAGTTTTGATCATCTTCTTTTTCTTAGATAAGTCCCTTTAACATTTCATATAATAAAGGCTTGGTGATGATAAACTCCTTGAACTTGACCTTATCTGGGAAGCATGCATTTTATCTGCCCTTCCGTTCTAAATGACAGCTTTGCTGAATAGAGTAATCTTGGATGTAGGTCCTTGCCTTTAATGACTGAATACTTCTTTCCAGCCCCTTCTTGCCTGTAAGCTTTCTTTTGAGAAATCCGCTGACAGTCTTGTGGGAACTCCTTTGTAGGTAACTGTCTCCTTTCCTCTTGCTGCTTTTAAGATTCTCTCCTTATCTTTAATCTTGGCTAATGCAATTATGATGTGCCTTGGTGTGTGCTTTCTTGGGTCCACTGTTTTTGGGACTCTGGGCTTCCTGGACTTCCTGGAAGGCTATTTCCATTGCCAAATTGGGGAAGTTCTCCTTAATTATGTTTTCAATTTCTTGCTGTTGTTCTTCTCCTTCTGGCACCCCTATGATTCAGATGCTGGGACATTTAAAGTTGTCCCAGAGGTTCCTAAGCCTCTCCTCACTTTTTTGAATTCTTGTTTCTTCCTTCTGTTCTGGTTGAATGTTTATTTCTTCCTTCTGGTCCAAATCATTGATTTGAGTCCTGGTTTCCTTCCTTTTGCCATTGGTTCCCTGTACATTTTTCTTTATTTCACTTTGCAGAGCCTTCACTTTTTCCTCCATTTGCAACCATACTCAACCAATTCTGTGAGCATCCTGATTACCAGTGTTTTGAACTCTGCATCTGATAGGTGGCTATTTCTTCATTGATAAGTCTTATTTTTGGAGCTTTGATCTGTTCTTTCATTTGGGCCATATTTCTTTATCTCAATGCAACAGTTATGTTGTAAGGGGTGGAGCCTTAGGTATTTGCCAGGGTGTGGCAACCCACATTGCTGCATTTGATGCTGTATGTGGGGAAGAAGTCCAAGAGGGAACAATGACGCTTGTTCAGCTTTGGGTCAGCTTTCCATCACTTCCCCCACTACCCACAAGCAAATTGGGCCCTTCTGGTGCTGATTCCAGGTGGGTGGGTTTGTGTACATTCTAGGACCCTGTGTGTCTCTCCAGTGAACTCTACTGTGAGGCTGGAAGTTTCTCCCACCACTGAAACTTTCACAGGTTTACAGCCAGAGGTTTTGAGGCTTTATTTCCCCATGCTGGAACCCTAAGTTATGTGGTCTGTCTTGCTCCCCAGTTGTTCCTCCTGGTTTATTCACACACAAATGTGGGATTGCCTGGTCTGCCAGCCACCAAAAGGCCACATCTTGTATAACTCCATTTGTATAAAAGTTCCAGAACACACAAATCCATAGAGACAGAAAGTGGGTTAATGGTGAGGAGAAGCTGAGGGAGGTAAAAATGAGGAGTAACTGCTAACAGGTATGAGGTTTTTGAGGCGACGTGATAAAAATGTTCTGGGCTTAGAGTGTGGTGATGATGACTGTACAACTTTGTGAATAAACTAAAAAAACTCACTGAATTGTATACTTTAAAAGAGTGAATATTACGGTATGTGAACTAATTATTTTAAAATTTTAAATGAGCACTCAGAATTGACTGTGGGATCTTGGGAGGTGGAGGCCAATGGTGACATTGACAAGAGTGGTGGGCATCACAGAAGTAGTTTAGAGGCAGTGGGAGTGGGAAAATCTGAGCATCAATGTGGGTAACAATTGTAGTGGATTGAAACATGTCCAATATGTTTAAATACAGTAGTGCATAATGATACTTTTTTTGTAAAAAAGTCACAAAAAAAGAACCCAAGATCAGATTAGGAGATGCTAGGGAACCAAATTATTATTTTGAGAGTACTAAATAAAAGAATCAAGAATTTATCCTGCCACCTCACTGGTGTGGCTCAGTGGGTTGGGCGTCATCCTGAAAACTGAGACGTTGCAGGTTTAACCCCCAGTCAGGGCACATGCCTGGGTTGCCCAGCAGGCCTCCAGTTGGGAGATGTTTGAGAAAGCAACTGATCCTAAGTTTCTCTCACACATCAATGTCTCTCTCCTTCTCCCTACTTTCCCCTCTCTCTAAAAATAAATGAATAAAATCTTTTTTTAAAAAATAATTTATCCTGCCTTTCCTGTATAAATTGTACCATTGGGTATCCAAATAGTAAATGCAGATAAATTTCCCTTTTCAAAGGTATTCCATCTAATAAATGAAAAAGGAATGATAAAATTCAAATATCACCATTTTGAAACCCCTAATGAATTAATAGATTTAAGCATTGATCATCAACAGCTACTAGCATCTCAAAAAGATAAAGAAGCAGCCCTGGCTGGTGTAGCTCAATGGACTGAGCACGGGCTGGGAACCAGAGGGTCCCAGTTAGATTCCCCGTCAGGGCACATGCCTAGGTTGAAGGCCAAGTCCCCAGTGAGGGCCATGTGAGAGGCAACCATACATTGCTGTTTCTCTCCCTCTCTGTCTCCCTCTCTTCCCCTCTCTCTAAAATAAATAAATAAAATCTTTTTTTAAAATGTTTAAAAAAAAAAGATAAAGAAGCAGACTTTATAAGTGCCCTCAGAGAAGATCCTACCACTACCTTTCAAGTAGTCCTGGCCCCATACCCCAAAATCAAACTGTGTCTCCTCAACCCTCTAGATTAGGCTACCAATTTTTAGGAAATACAGAGAGTAGAGAAACATGTTACACTACATCACAGGGATGTAACTGGCAAAATCCAAACTCTAAAAAACTTAAGAACAAACATCATCATTTCTTCAACAAACAAATTACAAGTGAGGGGAAGATGGAGAGAGATTGAGAGACAGAGACAGAGGACAGAGGACAAATGCAATAAACAGACATTATTTTAATTCTGTTTCTGTGTTAAAAAGTTATAGATGAGACAAGTAGAAATTTCAAGACTGATTGAAGATTTAATGATATTTAAAAATCATTATTTTTTAAGGTATTGGTCATGGTACAAGGTTCCTTATCTTTTAGAACACACACTGAAAAATTTACAGATGAAGTGATGGTCTATGAAATTCACTTCAGAGTTTGGAAAGGGAGATGCGGATAACGGTACAGGTGAAACAAGACCAGTCATGACTGATCATTGCTAAAGCTGAGGGAGAAGTGTCTGGTGGTTCATTCTACTCGTCTCTCTGTGCTGTTACATAAGTTCAAAACACATCACCAAAACACAAATAAACAAAAAGCTGAAAGAGCGAATGGGAGGAGAGGACCTGAGGAGAGCAAGTGCAGATGACTCTTTAGAGAAGCCAGGAAAGGGAAGCAGAGACACAGGGCAGCAATAAGACAGAACGTGGGGCCAATGGAGGGTTTTCTGAAAATGGCAGGCATTAGCAAAGGTTTGTATTCCGACGAAAGCATGGTCGGTTACAAAGGGAAAACATTTGGGAGAGGGGACAGATGCTGTAGCATGGGCATTAGGCAGTTACCTGCAAATAAGTCCAGTACAATTCTCATAGTCAAGGGTATAGGTTTTTTAGAGAGGAAGACAATCTCTGAGTTGGTTCTACTTAAGGGACCTGCATAAGTGAATTCAGGGTGTCCTCATCCTTGGGAAGCATCTTGCTGAAAATACCTTCCTTTCTATGACTAGGCCTGAAATCAGCCATGGTTATTCTTCATTCATAATAATCCTCCCTAACTTATACACAGCATCCATTTTCCCAAGGGTCTTTGATTTTTAATTTAAACAATTATTTTTAGTTTTTAAAGAGAAAATAATAAAAACAAAAACAACCCATAATCCCACTGCCCAGATAGTCCTGTTAATATTTTTAATGAAGTAGAAGCCTGCCTCTCCACTCTGAATTCCCTAACCACTGTTTTATTTTTCTAGTAAATAATAATAATAATAGTAATAATAATACATATTATCAGCATATATATTTTTAATAAAAATTCATACACAAAAAAGCACCATACTATAATTACTATTCTGCACCTTACTCTTTATACTTAATATATCTTGGCAATCTTTACCAACATATTTATTTTAATAGCCACAGTTCACTTTTTAAATAAAAAACTCTTTGCTATGTGTCATACTTTCATCTCATTGAAGCACATTCAGAACAGATCTCATTTTGCAGATAACAAAACAGACCCAGAGTAGGATTAAATGACCTGTCCAAGGTCTCATGAAGTTGAAAGCTGAGGAACAGTAGATGCTGGGTCCCTTTCACTCCCTGGGCCACAGCGCCTCCCAGTGGCATTTAGGTAACATTTTCCACCCACAGCACTACAGCTCCCATCCTCCAGTTCTCAGGAAATTTTCCATTTAAATTATTAACACCAACCAACATCCTAAAACACAATGTCTCTTTTTAAATAACTTCTCTACTTGTGAAATACTTTTCATAACCATTGCATTGGGGTTTAAAATTCTTAATAGCATATTAAGTTGCTAATCCTATAACATTCTAAACTTTTCATAAGGAAAGAAAAGGTATAGGTCCTCTGAGAAGTTCCTTTTTATCAATTTTTCAAAATTTAGTCCAATGTACTGAGCATTTTCAAATGTTCATGACTCTTAATCTTTTGGGGGCACACGACCCCTTTTGAGAATCAGGTGAAAGCCACAGATCTTCCCGAGGCAGAAGCACAGACATGCGAAATCTCGCCTCTAGTCCCAGGGCCTTCGCAGGATTTCTAAAGACTGTCCACAGGCCCCAGGTTGGAAGCCACTGCTGTCATGGCTTCATGTCCTGATTGTGCTGCACCAGGCATCCCTGCAACATTTCAATCAGTGCCGCAACTCGCTTTTAATTCACTCCAACTTTTAACATATATATGCCAAATCTTCTCAGCCTGACTGGTTATTTAGGGATAACTCAATATAAGCCCAGCAGGTATTCTGAAAACTCTGATACATTTTGTTTCAAATGTTTTTAAAACAACAGAATTAAATCTAAGCTCCCATTGAAAACAAGTTTTCAACAAAAAAAGATATTGAAATAAAGTTTTGACCTAGGATTGTACAGTGATAACTTGATGCGCAATCTTTACTTATACTGAAAAGAAAACCAAACAAAACAAAAATCCGGACTTTGGATATGAAGGGGAGAAGTCAACAGGACAGAAGCTTCGTCACAACATCAATTAATCATTAACCCCAGAAATATGATGAACCTCAGGGGCACAGGAAGTTTAACCTTTGGCTTTCAGGTGGGCAAAAATACCCCATAAAGAAAATCTTTCTTCTTCCACCCTTAAAATCCTCTACCCTAATTAAGGGATCTTTTTCTGAGCTGCCTTAGGACATCACCTTAATGCAGGCTCAGGACCCAATTAAAATGGAGTCTGCAAATAACACCATCATTAAATAACAGTAAAGGACTGTGTCAATTTTTTCCTCACAGTTAAAACTACTTTTAATTTCCCTTTCCACCATCCAACTTCCTAGTTCAAAGCCACTCTGACCAAGAGTTTAATCAGCTACATAAAACATTAAAAGCTTATTTTCAAACATTTCAAAAGAGTGACCCTTTTATCACTATTTAATGATAAGGTGAGAAAAGGACGGGAAGAGAGCAGCAATAATAACATTTTCTCACCTCTAAGAGCTTTTCTAAGCTAAGGTTCTGTCCCCAACACCAACCCTAACCTCATCTCCCAAAGGGTAAACACTTCTTCAACGTGAGTCCAGTCGGTCTACTGACTCACTAATTGCTGGAGCGAGAAGCAGACAACGGAAGCCGCTGCGGACTGGGGAGACCCTGACGTTGCTGTGCAGGAGGCGGTTGCCCGAGAAGCAATTCCTCGGAGCCACCAAAGCCCTTCCCTTCCAGGGTTAGCAGCAAATGTTAAAACAGACGGTTTTACGTTTTGGGGTTTGGGGGATTTTTTGCCTTGGATCTGTTTCTCTGCCTGGAAACATTTTGTCATTTGTTATTATCATTCTTATCATTTTAAATTTTTTAATTAAATTTTTTGGGTGACATTGGTTTCTATTAATTCAATAGAAACCCTGGAGCATAAGGACTTATAGGTGTGTGCCTGAGTCACTCTGAAATTGCATTTAGCTTTTAAAGGGATGTTATTTATCTTGCTGGGGCGGGGGGGTGCCTGTGGCCGTGCAACCTCCCCTTTTCTTCAATTTCTAGGCTTAGAACAATCTTCAAAATCACATCTTCTTCTCATACTGACCACTTTCCCAGTAAATGTTCTCATTAATAGAGCACAGAAGTCTCTCTCTGTCATCTAGTAGAGAGCAGGTTAAGCAGTGTTTGCCCCATCTGATTGCGCTACTATAGAATTATATACAAGGCCACCCAGGGAAATATATGCAAGAAAAATTACTGCAGCTCTGCGCTAGGTTAGCTCACCTGGAAACTCTGATTACCTGGCAGTACGCACTTGTCCTTGGCTAACAAATGTCCCCACTGTTTAACATACTTGCCTGGCCTCAGCACTTTTCTGTCCTAAACTCTGCTGTCCTTTAATCCTCTTGACAGCTAACATTTGTCCAAGGGCTTTTGAGGGTTATGGATGCCGATGTACCAGGAATTGTGAACTGTGGTACCAAGCATTCATTTCCCAGACAGGAATGAGGGTCTTTGGGAGTTTCCAAGAAGGCTGACCCAAATTCCAGAGACAAGCATTTCAGCAGAGGTACCGTGTTCCTCACATGCAGCCAGGAGCCAGGCCGATCACATGAAATCTATCATTTATGGCCGATGAGGAGGGAAGAGAACCTTGTTATTGATTGTTATTGTGTAAGATACTGTTAGTTAATTTGCCCACAATTCCTCAAAGTAGGTATTATTAACCCTATTTTTTCAGTGAGAAAACAGATCCAGAGGAGTTAAATGACTTCTCCCAAAGTACCAGCCATCAGGCGGTAGAGCCAAGACTGATGCTATTGTTTGGCTTTCTGATTTAGAATGCGCAGATGGTGAGCATCTTAAAGATACACCTTTAGCATTACGCACCAAATGGGAGGAAAGGAGAACTTTCTTTCCAAGAATGCTTCAAGAAACAGTACTCACGAATGTAACTGCAAAGAAAATCCATGATTTTATCTGTAATCAAACATGTAGAAAAGGAAAGGAGCTGGCACCTTCTCCTGTCCTCTTAGCCTATCCTAATGTTATCCATCACCAAGGACCAATCCCGTCCTGCCTTCTCATAATGGCTTCGCTGAGTTCCCTCCGCTGGAACTCAGCCCTGGCTAACAGTACCGTATACTGCTTTATGTTTCTAGTTTCCCTTCTTCTCATCTCCGTTCCCAACTCCTAATTTCTTGATGGAAATTCTAATGAGCTGAGAAACACTAAGAAAAGAAGTAAAGGAAGCAACCTAAGCATCATGAATGCATGAAGAAAATGTGGTATATAAATGAAATATTATTCAGCCATAAAAAAGAAGGAAATCTTGCTATTTGCAACAACATAGATGGACCTTGAGGGCCTTATCCTGAGTGAAATAAGACAGAGAAAGATAAATCCCTTATGATCTCACTCGTAAGTTTAAAAAATGAACTAACCGATATATACAGAGAACTGATTGGTGGTTGCCACAGGCAGGGATGGGAGGTGGGTGGAGGTGGTCAAAGACTGCAAACTTCCAGTTAGAAAATAAATCAATCACGGAGATGTAATGTGCAGTGTGGTGACTGTAGTTAACAATACTTGAAATATAATACTTGACTATAGTTAATAATATTGGAAAGTTGCTAAGAGAAGAAATTTTCAAAGTTCTCACCTCTAGAAAAAACTGTAACTATGTGTGACAGATGTTAAGTTGACCTATTGTGGTGATTTTTCACAATATATACAAATGTAAAATCATTACATTGCACACCTGAAACTAATATAATGTTATATGTCAATTATATCTCATTTTAAAAAAGGAAAGATCCTGGGCATTCCACAGATTGTGTCAGCAGCCCGGTATCCAGAGCTGACTCTGTCACAGCAGAAGCATCACAGCATCAGCACCTCGGCCTTGTCTGTCCCGCCTTTTGACCGGGGTGGGGGAAGCCAGAAAGAGATCTTCCAAAGTCCAGTCCTGCGTGAGTGATTGCACTGGGCTGCTCAGCAGTGAAGGAGCAAGAGACAAGGGAGCCTTTGGCCAGCTCCAGGCAGAGAAAGCTCAGTCACCAAATTAAGAGTTGCATCAATCATGAGTGATTTCCAAATACAGTTCCCAAAATTTCTCTATCTAACAAAATTGCATGGCCACCAAAGTTTTTGTTTTTCCTTCCTCTTCTCACAATCCAACTCCATTATCTTACTGAGCATACAACCATCTTTCCTACCTTCCTGAAACATCCACCATGAGAGCTGCTGGTGATGTAGCTCAGGTAAAATGTGTATTATCTGGGACTACCACTGGTATTGCACATTAGCATTCGCACATCAGTTTGCTACACGATTCCTTGCACGCCAAAGGGCTGAGACCCCAGATGAGGCACAGGACAGTGAGGCAGGGCAGTCTTTGGATGAACACTGAGGTGGTGGGTACTGGCTGTACCTATACAGAGGCAGGCTCCATCACTTCATTTATTGGAGCTCCCATTTTTCCCCCAAATGAAACAAGGATAAACATTCTTGCCCTGTCCTGGGCTGAATATTAAAGGAGATAATATGTATAAATATTCAATGTAAGCAATAAATATTTATATGGCAGTGATTCAGGACATGCTATCCCAAGTTACGGTACTTGGCAGTTATGGTTTGGTGTCAATGAAATATGTCATGCCATTCAACGTGTCATGTGCAGAAAGGACCTTTCCCTAAAGCAGATCAACAGACCTTCATATGAGGGCACCCTTCCTATAGCCAGAGGAAAGGAGCAGCCTTCACTCAGAAGATAAAGGGACACAGAGAGGAGTCTGAATAAACGGGCCTTGCTGGGTTTCCCCTCGTTGACTACACTTAACTCATACTCTTTGTCCCGTCCTATCTGTCCATGAATTCCCACCCTTCATCAAACCTGGCACAAATACACTCAAGTTTAAGTTTCTTTGGGTCTTCATCTCCTTACAAAGGCTCTTGTGTCACACGAAACTTATATTAAATAAATTTGTATGCTTTTCTCCTGTCAGTTAAATTTTCAGACCAGCCACAAAACCTAAGAAGGTTCAGGAAAACTTTTTTTCTCCCATACAGCAAAGAGGGTATTAAAAACTCAAAGTGCCAGAAGCGTGGTGTTTTCTCACAGCAGAGTTCCAAGGCCTCACATCAGGAAAGATCTATGCTATTCGAAACTCTAAAAATCAGTCGACTTCTTTGAGGGGGGAAAGAAAGACTACTTGCTTATTATGTGAAGACACACCAAAATATGACATTAAGATTACCTGTCAGTTTGATTCAGCTGATATATTTCTAACAATTGCAAGCTACGTGGCTTGTTTCTTTGGTGTGATACGCCTTTCAACATATCTCCTGGCTCCTTCCTATGGATGATGTACTGAAATCCTCAGGGATTCACTGACTAAAGACTTTGAGATTTTTACTTGCATATACTCTATGATATAGACTGTGGACAGGCATTCTTTCCTCCCAAGCCTCAGTTTTCAGTACATTAAGTGCAGGAAACTGTAGAAAGCAGAAAATGCCAATATGGTCATGTTTCACCTGGGTAATCATATTTCCATTACCTTTACTAAACCACAAGGCAATTTAGCTCAAAAACAGATAAGTGGAAAGTTTGAAACTGTGTATATTCTAAGGTGTTTCATTACTGAAGAACAAAAGGCCATCAATGGAAAACAAAGATAGGAAAGGGGTCTCTAACTAAGAAAACGAAAACCTTCCTTTTTTTTTTTCTCCCCTCCCCTCCCCACTACCCCATCCACACCCACCTCCCTCCCTTGCTTCCACCCTCCCCCTTGGTTTTGTCTAGTGTCCTTTATAGTAGTTCCTGAAAACCCTTCTCCCTGAAAACCTTTCTATATGAAAGCATCCATTAGTACTTAGGAAATACATGATATTTATACATTTACAAACAAAAAGCTCCAATTTTCCCCAACATTTCTTATAAGTTACATCTGCCACCAAGAGACCCCCTGGATTATTTTCCAGCATTGTTATACAAATACACCATGCTTTAAAATACTCCATGTAAACAACAACAAAGACTCAGAAGTGTCTAAAAGGTTAAAATAACTAACTTTTCAAAATTAGATATAGCTTTTTTATGAAGTAACTTTGCCAGCTTTTGCTGCTGGAAGATTTCACGTAAATATAACTATAGAGTATTTTTCATGCCATTTTACCCATAAAGACATTTATATTGCATGACATTTTTAATACCCTATCTTTTTATTTTACTTTTTGCTGGAACTTATCAGCAATATAAGTAAAATAAAATTACAAATATACAAAATACACAAAACAAGATTCTATTTGGTTCGCATTTTAACATTACCTTTCTACACCATCTGCCTCTTGATCTCCAATAAAAAATCTTTTAGTTTGAAAATCTTCATCCTCGCCAAGGCAGTTTCTAGAGCTTTGGAAAGCTGTCACACTAGTACAATCACAAAATGAAATGGCACAGAGCAGCTCAGGAAGACACAGGAGAGCGGGTGTTTCATTACACTACTGTACCAGCTCACTGTTTCTAGGAGGTAACCCATAAATTTTTAATCCTCCTAGTGTTCTTGAGCAACGTAAAAAGAACCACTCCTGACTAGTTCAACCTCTTTTATCACAATAGTGGCAATAATTTTATTGTGAAACTCATTCTTCTATCATCTTTTGGGTTAATGGTTTTTGAATTTTGCAAAGTGTAATTTATACTCCTCTCTTTAGATAATGTGTTAAGCTTCTCCTCCAAGGTCTAGAACAGGTAATATTTCTAAAGTTCAATGCTCTAGGAAACATAGATGAGTGAATGGGTTTTCATATTGTAACAGGTGGTCTCCATTACAGTACATCATCTCAGTAATTCAGAGTGATTTTAATATATCCTATTTTACATCAGTTTCTAAGTTAGATGTACAGTTGAGTGGGGGAAAATAGAATTTCCTACTGTGTGAGCCTTCAAGGTAAATGAATTCAAGTTCACCAAAATAACATAAACTGTATCTGGACCATGTTTGGTGTTCCACAAATTACATAATAAGTAGTTTACACAGAAAGACTCCCTATGAATTTTATGCCAGTTTTGCCTCAAGTTGACCACATGTTGTTAAAGACCCAAATTAAGATAATTTGTAAACAAAAAAAATTAAACCCCTGAAGTATGTAACACTGGTTTTACCTCAAAGTGGAAAGGTACAATGACAATAAATAATTCATTCTTAAGGGTATTTCTATGCAAATTCAACCCTTTGGAGGTCAACAGCTGATAAATATGCCTTAGCCAGTGAACAATCAAATTTCAGATTCAAGAAAGTTAAAACTCATTAAATGAATTAAATGCATTATGATGTGAAAATAACTGTTAATTTTGCCAGATAAATATTAATAAATGAATAATGATTATATAAGACTAGGAGCAACCAGAACTGAAACGGGAAAGATACAGAAAGAACCCATGAACAGAAAGAATCCGTGGGTTATCAGTACTTCTTATGTTTTCATGTTATTCTGGAGAGTCTACAAAGAAGCTTTTGGGTTTCAGAGAGTTGACACAGCACGTCAGAGCCTCTATTCAAACTCCTGTCATTGTGTTGACTTAAGAAATACTTATATCCTAATATGCCAGAGGGTAAAAGAAGGGCAGATTCAAAGAGGTCTGCGAGTCTCTGTGGAAGAGCTCATGGAGAGGTACATTTTAAGTGGCAGCCTCCCTCTTTGGCCCAGCAGGTCACTTCATGATGCAATTACAAAATCAATCGCCTAATGGTATAGGCAAAAATATTTTTGGTCTTTAGCCATTTTGTGACTCTGCAAATCTGTGCCTGTAACTGATTATAAATGCAGAGTTCTGGCTGGAGTTCTTCTAAAATCTTGACTTATTGTCAAAACACTAAGCAGTGTTCTGGTAAATCATATGCCTAATTTCAATTCTACTGCAGAAGACTGAAGTTTTATTGCTGACTTTCTAAACAATCTGGAGCAGTGCAATTAGTTGGGATAAGCTGGACTGAGGTAACAGAAAGACTGCAAAGTACCTAACACTTCAAACCCAACAGAGTCCATCTCCCATCCCTGTAACAGCCTGAGAAGGATGCCCTGGTCAGCAGGGTCCCCGCACTTTCCGTCCTGTGACTCTGCCATTCCTCATGGCCCTACAGTTGCATGCCCCCAGCCAGCAGAAGGGGTAAAAGAAAGTATGGAGGGGCAAAGGGCTCCTTTAAACCTCTGCCTAAAGAAGGCACATAGCATTTCTGGTAACATTCCACTGGCCAGAACTGGATTATAGCGCCATACCTAACGAAAACCAAGGGTCCTGATTTAACGTATGATTTTGATTTAACTTATAGCCCCAGCACTCAATTCAATTTCTTCATAACATGCCCCAGTCCTTTCTCCTGCATTTATTAACTCCCCGAGGCAGCAAAAAACATAACCAAGCCCTGACCAATGGTCACAAGCTGTGGGTCTCCTTAAACTAAAGATAGTATCACATCCTAAGTTATATTTCAGCTCCTGAGCCCTGAAACAGAACCACCCCTGGGCCACATCCCCATAAAACCAGACTGAGGGACTACTCTAAAGCGGACCTAAAGACCTGAAGCACGGCACTGGATGGGTAGCACAGCTAGCTAGTTAAGAGCATTGTCCTGATACGCCAAGGTTGAGGATTCAATCCGCAGTCAGGGCACATACAAGAAGGAACCAATGAATGCATAAGTAAGTGGAAAAACAAATCAATGTTTCTCATTCTCTCTCCCTTCCTCTCTTTCTCTAAAATCAATAAATAAAAATAAAAAGACCTGAAATCATGATTTACTGCCCCAAACCTCTTACTCATGATGACTTAGGAAGTTTGCTCTATACAACCTCTTGTCTACGCCATCTGGGAGTCAGGTATTTTGGAGCACAAGCTCACCTGTTCTCCAGATTGATATCAATCCTAATAAACTAATTATTTTTCTCCACTGTAAACTCCTGCTCTTACATTGCTTTGGGCTTGTGCTTGCAGGGGGATGAACTTTTCTTCAGTTTGGTAAAATAACCCAAAGGAGCTTAGTATTTGAAGCCTAGCTGCTTGCCTCAGGCAATTGAAAAATATAAAAGGATTGTTGGTGAAAAGCAAACGATCTCTGTTACAGGCAAGTCAACTAATCTTGTGCCTCTGGGCGCCTTCATTTACAAATGAGTAACAATCACCTACATCCCTATACCAATATATTTTTTTAAAGATTTATTTATTTATTTATTCACTCATTCATTCATTCTTAGAGAGAGGGAAAAAGAGAGGAAGAGAACGTCACTGTGTAAGAGAAACATCAATCTGTTGTCTGGGACCAGGGCCACAACCCAGGCATGTGCCCTAGTGGGGAATGGAACCAGTGACCTTTCGCTTTGCGGATGATGCCCAACAAACTGAAGCACACCTGCCAGGGCCCACCTACCAATCTTGAGAGATTGTGAATATGTGTAACATGAAGTTCTTTACGTTCCATGAATAAGTAGTGTGTCAGTTAAATATACTGCTATTGTTTATGCCATCGCTATGCTATTGTTAATTTGAAACATTACATTGGGTTAAGTAACAGTAAAAACAACTAATGCTCTTCCACCAAAGAGCATTATCAAGAACACTGGTTAAATGGAATCTTGTCTGGCAATAAAAGGATGAACTAAATGGCATTCTAATCCCATGTTCTTTTATTCCGTTACATTATTGCATATGGAACAGCTATTTTCTTTCTTCCTAAGTGAAAGCACTAGAGTTCTGAACCAGAAGTGACAGGCGAAACTAGTTCACATGTCAGAAGTATAATTCTAGAAAATATCTAGCACCTTTTAAAATACTTTCATAAAGCAACATTTTAAATATAAAGGTCTGAGACCTTTGTGGAGAAACTAAAGGAAAGAACTACCATCCTAAGCATCTTGTAAGGACCAGCTAATGAAGTTTATGGTAAGTCCACAACCTTTGGATAGCAATCATGTAAGATAAATATCAGCAGTGAAACAGTAGCACAAGGATAACAAGTTTCACTCACGTGTAGCCAGTGTAATTTAAGAGTGTGCCACACAGAACAGTAGCAAGGTGCATGATCTACCTTGAAACCAGAGCTAGAAAATGCTAAGCCCAACTCAGCAAATGAATCATTATATGACCTCGGGAAAAATAATTAGTTTTGTTTCTCTGGCTAAAAAGACCAACAGTGATAAGCAGATACTTCTAGAATATATCTTTAAAATCTGAGAGAAGGAAGAGAAGGGAGATGGAGAGAGAGAGAAAACAGACATGGGAAAGGTTGCAAAACTGAAAAGGTGCTGAATGAGTAACCTGGATTCTACTAAAAACAGTACATTTGCTTCTGGATGCATAGAGCATAAGAATCAAAATACGGTAATACAAGCAAATCAGGTATGATTATTTGTTTAGCACTTATGACAAACAAATGCTTGGTTAGATGTGGAGTTGAAACAACCATTCCTCCTCACAGGTTTATGCAATAGAGAACATCCTAACATTCCAATTAATCCAACAAATACATATTAGGCTGTGCCTCTGTGCCAGGCACCGAGAATGTGGTGGTAAAAAAAGACATAGTTCCTGCTTCATTGAGCTACATAAATAAAATAATTACAACTGGCAGGTAAGTGCTATGAGGAACGGGGACGAAAGAGGAGCACTGGAATAAATCTAACCAAAATTAACTGCAGAGTGATCTTACCATTAATTACTACTGGGCAGGTCAGGGTGAGTGGTCATGCCCCAGACCTATAACTTCTTTAGTAAAAGGTTTTTTGAGGGGTTGTGTTTGTTTGCTTATTTTTAAAGGTTTTTAAGCCAGCCCTGTCCACTGTTCTTGTGCATCTAAGTTAATACACCTTTGAAATGTCAGAGGTAATCCTCTTTTCCAGACCCCGCAAAGGGAGCACAGAATCTTATTAACTATCCTGTAACTTGCGTTCTCCCACCTTCATGTCATCTTCCTTACTTTCCTTCCTTAATTCCAAGCATACAGATATAAAAGAAACTGCAAAATTGTTATTCTCCGGAGCATATAAGATCTTGCTTCCCAGCACATGTTGTCAGTTTGGCTCAAATAAATTCCTATAAAAATTCTCTACAGGTTTGGATGTTCTTACTTGAACAAGAAAATGAGGAAATGATTCATAGTGTCACGGGGATGGCAGAGAGAAAAATGTTCCAGAAAGGGGGAATAAGTGCAAAGACCCTAAGACTCATTTGGCACATACACAGGAATAGCAAGGAGGTTGTAGGGTAGACTAGGGTGGAATAATTGGAAGAATGATTCACAGAAAACAGAGAGGGAAAGACAGCAGGAGGCCAGACAGAGCAATATCTTCTGAACCATGGCAAGCACTGGATTTTACACTGGAGAAACGAGATGTCTGTGACTGACTGATAGAGTTCCATAGCAAGTAGGTGTGGAACTGAAACACGGATCCTTTGACTTGTATTCCAGTGTCCTTTACTTTAGACCCTATGATTTTAAAGGGCAAGTTTTATTTTCTACCACAAAGCCACTGAGAGTAGGAGAGGGGTGAGGTTAGGTGACCGAAACTTGGGTTTTCATATTTTAAATTATTTGGGTTTTTTTTAATAATTGACATTCACGGAACACAATCTAAAAGTGACCACAGGTTTCCCAGTGCAGAGTTAAGACTCCCTTCCATCTCTGATCCCAGCTACCTGCCTCTCTCTTCCATGGCCTTAAACGAGTTGGGTTTTTTGTTTTTTGTTTTTCAAAGAAATTTTTTTTAAGATTTTTTATTTATTTATTTATAGAGAGAGGGGAAGGGAGGGAGAAAAAGAGGGAGAGAAACAGCAATGTATGGTTGTCTCTCACGTGGCCCTCACTGGGGACCTGGCCTGCAACCCAGGCATGTGCCCTGACTGGAATCGAACCGGGACCCTTTGGTTCCCAGCCTGCGCTCAATCCACTGAGCTACACCAGGCAGGGCACGAGTTGGGTTTTAAGATGATGTTCATTCACCAAGCTTTATTGAAAGCCTATTCTGCAGGGGTAGTACTCTACTGGGTGCTGGGGACCTAACAGACTAAGAGGCAATCTCTGCCTTCCCAGAAACTACTGTCTAAAAGGCACAAGAAAGGTCTTAAGGTTTGATTGACAAATATAAGGCAAAATTAGGTCTAATTGAAATGAGAAAGCTTTAAATTACAAAACAGTCATACTCTCATTAATATATCTTAAGAGCTGTAAAGGGCATTAAAGCCAACATTAACATGTTTGGGGCCATGCAAACATGTATTTTGAAGAGATTTTCTATTCTGAATATGAAAACTCCCTAAAATAGCTTGATGTTCTTTTCTAGTCTAGCCCTGTTCAATCAAAAATAATAAAGAAAATTTCTTAGATCATTTTAGGAAATCTGTTTAAAAAAACTAATGAATAAGTCATGAGGACGTGGTATACGGCATGGTGATATAGTTAAATACAGTATTGAATATTTGTATGTCACTAGTAGAATCTTGAATGTTCTCATCACAAGAAAAAAATTGTAATTATTATGGTGACCGATGTTAACTGGACTATTGTGGTGATCATTTTGCAATATGTACAAATCCCAAATCATCATATTGAAGTTAATGTATGTCTGTTATACATCAATGAAAAAAGAGTAATTTTTTAAAAAGAAAAAAACTGCCCTGGCTGGTGTAGCTCAGTGGATTGAGCATGGGCTGGGAACCAGAGGGTCCCGGTTCGATTCCCTGTCAGGGCACCTACCTGGGTTGCAGGCCAGGTCCCCGTGAGGGCCATGTGAGAGGCAACCATACATTGCTGTTTCTCTCTCTATCTCCCTCCCTTCCCCTCTCTCTAAAAATAAATAAAAATAAAATCTTTAAAAAAAAAAAAGAAAAAAACTAAACTCAGTTTCAAGCGTGCCTTTGAATTTTGTACGAAGGGAATATATATGTATTCAAAAAATACATATACTGCATTGTTCTTAAATTAAGGTACAGATTAAATGTTCAACTCCAAGTAAGTGGAGTAGAGTATACCTCTGTCTTCAGGAGGAAGAAAAGCAGCTGTACTGTGGAGGTAAAAGGTAGAAGGCAGGAGTCCCTGCATTCAATACCAGATCCCCCTTGACTCGTGTGGAATATGAAACCAGTGATTTCTCCACCCAACTTCATTAACTCATCAATCAGATGAGGATGACTTCATCTTCTATACCTCACCATTAGACTGTGAAATGAAAGAAGCCCTTGCTTTTCTTCTCTGAATTCCTAGTCAACCCTGAAGCGCTAATTCAAATATCACGCCCCCCCCCCCCCATGAAGCCTTGCTAGTCTCTCCCGACCAGTTGTCTGTGCTTTCATCCTCAGGGTTTCAAGAGAACCGGGTCTAGCGTTGTCCCAATTTCTCTGCATTGTCCTCCTGCTTTCGGTTTCTCCCAGAACCAAGTAGCTGTCTTAAATAGTGGTTGAAGCTTCCAAGAAGCTACCAGTTTACAATTAGGAGCTCAATAAATACCTGCGTAATAAATGATACCTGTTTCCTTGTTTGCATTTGCAAACGCTTCTTAGGTAATTCTGCAAAGAATGTAAGACATGAAATCTCTCTCCACTGAAAACAAATCATCCTGAGATGTAATAAAATCATAAACAATACAAATAGTATGGGGTTTTATTCCTTTCAAAAATTTAAATTCCATTGGGGTATTTTTTCGATATAAGAAAGTGTTCTTTAACGGGGATGGAGGGGTGCACAGAGCTCCCCATCCTCTCCACACCTTGTTTTACTCTAGCTTGTCCCTGGCTCTTTAAAATGCTCAACAGGTGTTTGCTGAAAGAATGAACAATCTTTCTAAAGCTTTAAATGATGCAAGACAAACTCAAGCGTTCACGGGCTCTTCCCAAGATTGGATGTAAAGATTTACCTGGGATTCAGACGAGAAAAATTAGGAGCAAAAGTGCACAGCAAAAGACACTCCTGTGTAGCTACATATGGATTGGTGTGGCTTTTTCAAAAATTTCCTTCAGAAAAATAACAAATTGCTAACTATGCTTTCTAAACGGCCCGGGGAGATCGCCACAGAAGGTTTTAGTTCTAGTGCCCCGGGCCCTTCCCCGAGCGCGAGCCGAAGCAGGCTCCACGTCAGTCCCCAACCTTGCCTGGCTGGAGCTCGGAGAGAGCTCGCGGGCAGCTTTGATTCCGGCGTCGGGGCAGTTTAGTCTATGGAAAGGAAGCGGCTGGGAGCCACACTGCCAGCTCCGCGGAATGGCCGCGTCCGCCGACCCGGATCTTTGGGAACCTAGGACTTAAAGACGCCGGAACCCAATGCCAGGGACGTGGGCGCAGCGGAGTACAATAGCTACCGTGCGGTCCTACAGTGAGGCCCAGCAGAGAGGCGGAAATCAAGCGCGCTGACGCAGCTGGGGGAACTTTGCCTCGATGGCACCTTCCTGTTCGCGACTCCACGCCCACTGGAGGGGCTCGGCTCGAGAATTCAAGATGGAGTCGCTGAGTCGAGCTGGGCAGGAGATGAGCTTAGCGGCCCTGAAGCAGCACGACCCCTACATCACCAGCATCGCAGACCTCACGGGCCAGGTTGCTCTGTACACTTTCTGCCCCAAGGCGAACCAGTGGGTGAGTGCCGCCAGGCCACTGAGGTCGTCTGCCCGGCCGCCTCCTCTTAAAGGGGCCGCGCGGACCGCCCTGGGTAGGGGGTGAAGCTGGAGGCCAGGTTAGCGGAGATGAGGTTGGGGACTGGAGGAGCTGGCTGGCCTCTGATGAGGGTCGGGGGCACACACAATGGGCAAGAGGAGCTGGAGAAGTAGGCCCAACACATCCGGGGGAAAAGTCGACAGAGGGGAGGATTTGGAAGAGGATCAGACTCTTGGGGTCGGGACCCGGAGCGTAGGTAATCTGCTTTCTTTGCAGTTGTGTTAGAGGATATGAGACCGGTGAGGTCAGCAAGATGCCTGAAAGACTAAGGGTTATTGGATAAATTACATGTATATAATCTAAGTAAACGCCCCTCCTCCCGCGCCCCCCCCCATCAGATACATAAATAAGAGCCCCCTTCGCAGAGGTCATTTGGATTTAAAGCTTGAACTCAAGTTAGTTTCAATTCTTGGAAGAGAGGAGGTGGGGATAAGTCCCGCTTTTATCGAACCATACTGTATTTCCAGAGCTTTGGAAAAGATTTTAAGGCACTTAAAAGAGCTTCCATGTTAATTGGGTTCCCTTGAAACCTTTGAAAAAGAGACTCTGTAAATGTACATGGTTCCAGCTTTGCTGCTGGTGATGTCACCCCTGAATGCTCCCATCACACTAAATACTTTTTAACTTTTTTTGCACGGGAGTGGGTCCGAAAAAGTTACATTCAGTCTATTCAGTGACTTGTTGGCCCCTGTTTGAAGCTTGGTTCGTTGCTTTAATAACATAATTTCTTGTTTTCTAGTAATTGATCCTTAACTCATTCAGCTCTAGGCTTTATTTACGCCTAGAAAATATTCCGTACTAAACAAAATACTAGCAAAACTAATACAAAAAAAAAAAAAATCCGTAAATGTTTGATGAAATCGTGAATTATTGATGTTCACATTTCAGTAAGAAATGACCTTGTACTAACAAAACTATGAAAGGTTATTATCATAGCACATCCTTTACAATATAACAGAAATTATATTTAACAATTTTGTGGAAATCGTTTGCCATTTATAAAGTTAATTCAAATGAAGACAGTTGTCAAAATTATTTTGCTTTAGATCTTTCCTTCAACTCCTGGAAAAGGGGGAGGTATGGGAAGCCACAAAGAACAAAATTATAGATTTTTTTTTTTAATGAAACTGTTTTAGATATTGGCTTACTTTGAATTGTTCTGAATAATTTTTCTTGGTCCTACATACAAATTTGTGAAACATGAATTGCAGACGAATGTTAAAGATTTGGGGCAGGGACTTACTAACAAACTTTTATTTCACAGACTTTCAGTATTTTGGAATTTTAATTGTGAAGTTCTGCTTTATACATGAAATGCAAGTCCTAATAATCTGAGTTGAAAAATAGGCTGCCATTGTTTGTTCATTTGTATTATGGGACATAGTACATAACCAAAATATTTTGTGTCTTCGTTATGTTACAGTGAGTTGTGACTTTGCACAGTGTGTTGTTTGGGCAAGTTTCCTTTGTGAGACAGTTGATTACCAATTTTTTATACCAATAACTTAGCATTTAAAAGCCAAGAAAAAGCCTCTGAATCCCTAAGATGGAAAAGTTCCATGATATTTAAACTAGGATGATACTCCTGGAACAAATTGAGATAATAAATATTTTTTATCCCAACAAACTAAATTTGGTTTGACTAACATTTAACATTTTCTAACAGTTTGTTGATTACATTAAAATATTTAGGTCTTGCCCTGTCTGGTGTGACTCTGGTTTTGGAGTCGTCCCATAAACCAAAATGTCCCTGGTTTGATTCCCAAGTCAGGGCACATGCCTGGGTCACAGGCCAGGTCCCCTGGCTGGGGACATTGGAGAGGCAACTGATTGATGTTCCTCTCGCACATTGATGTTTCTCTCCCTCTCTTTCTTCCTCCCTTTCTGTCTCTCTAAAAATAAATAAAATAAATAAAGCTACTATGTATGCTTTTAGTAAATAATAAAATAAAATATTTAGGCCCTGTGTAGCCTATGAACTGCCAGCTTTTATGTACATATACATGTGTATGTATATATATTTTAACATTGTAAATATGTTTGAGACCTAAGTACACTCCTGGCACAGCAAATGAAAGATTGTGTGAGTTGTACTTTACTAAATCAAAACATTTCACTTTAAGCTAAAAATTTTTTTTAAATTATTTATTGGTCTATAATAATTATGTTAAGGCAGAGTATAGTTTCATTATTCAAAAAAAGTTCTAAAAATACAAACTAATTGTGTTTGACGGTAATTTTTTTTAACTTTTTTAAGATTTAGCCCTGGTTGGTGTGGCTCAGTGGATTGAGCACCACTAGGCTGCTAACGGAATGGTCGCTGTTTGGATTTTCCGTCAGGGCACATGCCTGGGCTGTGGACAGGGTCCTTAGTTGGGGCCGTATGAGAGTGAGAGGCAGCCAATCGATGCATCTCTCACCCATGGATGTTTCTCCCTCCCTTCCCCTCTCTCTAAAAGTAAATAAATAAAATCTTAAAAGAAAAATGTTTTACTGAGCCAAACTGACAACATATGCCAGGAAGCAATATTTCAAATATCTTTTGTTTTACAGTAATTTTTAACTAACCACATTTGCTGTTCATGAAATATACTAAAATCCCCCCATTGATGAAACAAAGTATGCTTTAAGATAAAATTTCCTCTTTTTTTCCGTATGAACTTTGATAAACTTTAAAAATGAAGAAATTGCTATACACAGTACCTTGCCTTTAAAATTAAGAAATCTGGCTAAAACATTTTAACTTAAAAAGTGAAAGCTAATTTCAGGATTTTCATCTTTAAAATAAAAAAGAAAGAAAAAATGCTGCAGATACAGGCATATTGAGGGATGGAACGCTGCATATGCATTAATGTGTATCAAGAGCATACAAGGGAAACAAAAGAAACTGCTCATAGTAGTTTGTGGAGTGAGGACTTAGTTGACCTGTTCCAAAGTGATTAATTTTAAAATATGTAAGTTTATCTTAAGCATGAAGTATTTCGTTTCCTTTGGAATATCTGGGGTTGGATTATGGGTGGAAAAGTAATTGATTCATTATCTGTTATAGGAGAAGACTGACATAGAAGGGACCTTATTTGTGTATCGAAGGTAAGCTTTTAAAATATACTTATGTATTTTTAAATCTCATGGTGAACGGTGTCATGTGAAATGGTTCGACCCCATTGTACATTTATCTTCAGAACCTTCCTGTTTGACCCTGCAGGTGTTCATTCATCTCTGCCTGTGAGAGCCTAACCAATTACGTCTCCTCTCTCAGCCCTCCTGTGATTCAGAGTAAGCAGACTAGAGCTTCTTTAGGAACCATCTCACCAAACCTTCTCAAAATAGAAAATATTTTGTCATAATAACTGAGTCTAAAACATGCCTTCCTCCTCCCCACACCCCCACCCATATTTAAAAGGATACATAGTTGAGAAAACTATAATACATGAACTAGCTCTATAAAATAATGTAGTTGAAGGGTCAGCCCTGCTGTTCTATGGTTACTAAATGAGAGGTTATTTTCTGTGACTCGGGTTCTGTCCCCTTTCCTACCCACTCCTTAAAAGTTCTGGATTGTGTACAATTAATTTAAAATGTGTATTTTTAATATGAGAGTCCTTTAGAGATCATTCAGAATTGCACATTTTTCTACTTTCAAGTTCTTAGAAGTATAAAATGTGATTGGTTTGTAAATTGCAAGTTTCATGGTCTAAAAGGAACTGATGGGATATGATAATCACGGAGTTCTCCTTTTCCTGGATCGCTGTTAGCCTTGCTCTGTTCCTTCCTTTGGTTTCTGAAGCTTCGGAACTCAGCAGCAGTTATGGCTGACATCTGGTTCTTTTCTTTTCCTTTTCTTTTCTTTTAAATACTATGAGTTATCTTTTAAGGATTGCTTTTATCCTTTGATTATAATTAACAAGAATTTATCAGATATTCTCTAAATTTTGATGGGCGGGGGAGGGTCTTTAACATTTGGTGTCTATCATACTTTGAAAGTGCTCTCCGGGGTTTTTTGTTACAATGTAGTAGAGATTCCCTAATTGTAGAAAATGGGAAATTTAGTAGTATAGTGAGTGACTTGACTTAATAAAATACAATACATGGAGACTTACGTGGTACTGATTGTAATAAAAGGAGACCAAAAAGAGAACACTGTATATATACCTTGGATAAAGTTACACTAGGATGTCAGAACTTTGCAGGGACCGTAGCATTGAAGACGCCTGGATTTGGAGTTAGAAAACCTAAAGCTGAATTCTGATTGTTCTTTGTATGACTTTGGCATAGGCCTTAATCATTTTGAGCTTGTTTCCTAATCTGTAAACAGGATTCTAAAATCTCTCCCAAATACACAGAGAAATGAATGAAAAACTATAAACTGTTGTGTACATGTGAGGTGTCTAAAGGATCATGTACTGAATCACACTGGGTATAGGTACTAAGGACATCTCTTATTGTAGGATTTGAGGCATTTTCTCTTACTTGGGAGAACTATGGAAAAACCTATTTGGTACAAAAAAATCATTATAATGTCAGACAGTCATCATTATAACCAGTCCTCTACCATATTTAAAATAAATGAGACTTTTATTGAGCAAGTGTTTATTAAATATTTATTGTGTTGTCTGTCTGGGATATAGCTGGGGGGAAAAATAAGACAAAATCCCTATTTGCATGGAGCTTACATTCTAATGGAGAAAGACAGTAAGTATGGAAAAAGAAAGGTTTAGAGGTATTGAGCTTGGGAGCCCTGAAAAGGATAGTTGTCAGGTAGGCCTCATTGAGAAAGCGACATTTAAGCAAAGGCTTATGGGAAATGAGATAACTAGATTCTGGGCAAGTGGTCCAGGCAGAAGTATTTAGAGAGAGTGGCAAGATGCTCAGTGTGGCTGGAGCCACAAAAGCAAGGGAAGAGGCATAGGAGATGAAATCAAGGTGGGGGCAGAAGGGGTGCGTATCAGCTAAGACCTTGTGGCCTTAATAAAGACTTTGGCCTTTACTCTAAGGGACTGAGTCCTTGGAAGCTTCTGAGAGGAAGAGGATTATGATCTGACTTTTTTTGATTTACAATTTTAAATGCTAATAATATTGTGTAATTCAATAATGTATTCATTCTTAGAAATGGAAATAAAGAAGTAAGTAGCATTTCTGCAAACTAATAGTGACTGCAGATTATGTTTCTTCTATTAAATCTAAGGTCAGCTTCACCTTACCATGGTTTTACCATTGTGAATCGATTGAATATGCACAATCTTGTTGAACCAGTGAATAAAGATTTGGAATTTCAGCTCCATGAACCATTTCTTCTATATAGAAATGCAAGCTGTGAGTATATCTGTTTTATTACAGTTCATACGTTTATAATTAAAATTGAGTGACTGTAGTTTCTACCAACACATTTTTGGAGTTTTAAGTTACAAAAAACATTTAGTCTCTGTATTCTTTTATAGTTATAAATTAGTCTCAGTAAAAGCAAATCTTTTAAATTGGGCTTCTAAAATTAAAACAGTTTTGTATACAATAACTATGTTATTTTAGTTAACTATACCACTTCATATAATAGCATTACATTATGTTCCTGTTGTTTGTTTTATGAAGGTAAGTTTCACCCTCTTTCTTGTGAGACTGAATTGTTGGCTGCCCATGCCCCTGAGCAATAGGACTTAGTTTGAGAGACACAGAATGGGACAGACACTGATAGTTCTGTCCACAAAGAAAGTATTATCTTTGCCCTGACAGTGGTATTTTTCAATCTGTTTATTTAGCTGAGTATGTGCTAGGCCAAGAGGTACTTTATGTTAATGATACAGTAACTTTAATGTTAATGATACAGTAACCTGTATGGGGAAGGCAGGCCATTTAAGTCAACTGAGACTCAGGTGAGTGGCACCTACTCAGTTGAAGAGTGAGGATAACCCTTTTTTTTTTTTTTTTTTTTTTTCCCCTTAGTCCAGGGGTTTTTTGGGCATTTTAAAGACCATTAAGAATGGTTGGATGTAGTCGGCAAAGCTAGAGGGTCCTTTCAAGATGTAATGTACTAAAAAATATGCGATACTTGGTGCCTACGTTTCAGTATGGGTAATGAACATATGTGTGAAGACAGAAGGCATGCTGTAACTGTCATCTAAGGAAATTACTAGAGAGAAATATTGCTTCTAACTCAAAAAAGAAGTTACTGTGTTCAAATTTCACTTGAATGGGAGGTAACTGATATTGGAGGAATGTATTCAGTATAAAATATAAAAAGCTACTAGAAATTATGTATCTTTTAATTCCCTGAATGAGAAGTGGCAAGGTCTATTTTGAAGCTAGAAGCCCAAAATTCTTCTCTCTTTTAAGTGTCTAAGTGAAGTGGAATCAATAAATTATTTATCCAGCTAATTGAATTACCTCTTGAGATTTTCATTTCTGTGGACATAATGGAAATGCCTTTTAATACCTATAAGTTCAGATGGATTTAAACTAATATTAACAGTAGAATTATTCCAGATGGTTGTTTTCTTTGTGCTGAACATTCTGTTAAAGGGAAAATACTGCAAAGAAACACAGAGCTAATTTTTTTTAAAAGAGAAATTGGCTTAGCCCGGCTGGTGTAGCTCAGTGGATTGAGCGCGGGCTGGGAACCAAGCGGTCCCGGTTCGATTCCCAGTCGGGGCACATGCCTGGGTTGCGGGCCAGGTCCCCGTGAGGGCCATGTGAGAGGCAACCATACATTGCTGTTTCTCTCCCTGTCTTTCTCCCTCCCTTCCCCTCTCTCTGAAAATAAATAAATAAAACCTTTAAAAAAAAAAAAAAAAGAGAAATTGGCTTAATTCTGCTCTTCACTACCTGGAAACTTAACCTAGCAATTGTTTCTTAGAAAATTCTGACCATTAAAATAGTAGGTAAGATTATCAGAGGCCCATGGACTTAATTACCATTTAGTACAAGCGCAAAGTGAATTGTATTGTATTTCATTCACAAGTAAAGTTTCCTTTAAAGTTAGAAGTACAACATAACACAAATATAATAAAACCATGGTTAACTAAATTAACTAATCAGAGCTTCAATTATCTGGAAATGTTTCTGTAGTCCATGTGTGGAAGAAATGAAGACAGATTATAAGAAAGCAAGCTAATGTTAGATTTTATTTTGTGGAAATTTAGAAAATAACTAAGTATAATCTGGGGTCAGCATAAAAATGTCAGTATTTTATAACTTTAACCCCAGTATAGTATCAGTATTATAGGTAATTTGTTATAATGTTAAGATTTTAAATTATCAGGAGTGTTTATTATCTTAGCATATTCTTGAGCAGAAAAGTACACTAATGCATTTTATTTTAGAGAGATATTCAACAAGAGATTGAAACAAGGTTTAACTAAGGTTTCCTTAGTTAAACAGAAAACTCACTTAACCAGGTCATTTCATTTCCCAGTTAATGGGGGCTCTGAATCATCCCCTAAGAGCCTTACAGTTTCTGATGTTGCTGATTAGAAATTCAAGAACATGTCAGCTTGTTTTCAGACTAGAGAAAGGCCTGGAAAGGTCAAGTATAACGTTGTGGATATATTAGAAACAGTTTCAAAGAAGAGCTTGGGGAAATACTTAAAGGAGTAGCTGTATCGGGGAGAAGTGACAAGATAGCATGAAGTGATCTGGGAGCGTCCGGCCTCTTGTGAGTAGCGTATGTCTTGTCTCTCATCTTAAAAGTGGAAAGTAGTCTTGGGTCAGCAAGCCATTGAGTTGTTCAGGGATTTGTTCTTTAAATAAAAAGTTCATTAGTGCCTGGTTGTGTATACAGGTAATTATACCTGATTCTATAGCTGCTCTTCTGTCATTTTCTTGTGGGATATAGCACCTAGACACCTGACCCATTTTACTCGTATACCTTTAGATCCAGCTTCTTTCACTCAAATCAATTTGAAGAATTAAAATAATAAAAAATTGAACCGTAACTTTGTTCCAGTTCTAAATTGTTTGTATTTTATTTTTCTTTATACAAAATGCTGACCCAAGCCCACCCCACCTTCCCCCAAGAAAAGGTGAAATTTTACAGAGAAGGTGTTTATCCTAGTCAAGGGCTTAGGTTTGATGATTCTCCTGAATCTTTCAGAAGCAGTAAGTATAATTTTACATGCTGTGCCAGGGCCTTTTAGCAACTGCAGGACCCCAGTGGGGCCCCAGTGAGGGTTGGGGAGACTGCAGATTCTGTAGTTACTAAGCAAAAATGATTTTCCAAGCACCTTATTTCTAATTCCCAACTTACAAATGAGGAAACTGTAGAGTCCAGTAGAAGTTAAACTTGCTCAAGTCACAAAGTTTTAAGTGACAGAGGCAGAATTCAAATATAGGTCTGTTGAACTTCAAAGCCAAACTTCTTCCTGTCCCACTGCAATAATGGAATTGCTCCATCAGTCCATGTGCCAGAGCATAGCTGTGCAGTAGATCTGTGATGATGAAGGTGTTCAGTGTCAGCACTGCCTCATGTAGCAGCCACCAGCCACATGTGTCTGCTGAGCATTTGAAATGTGGCTAGGGCAACCAAGAACATTGTTTTTCTTTCAGTTTATTTAATTTAATTAATTTGCATTTAAATAGTCATATTAAGCTAATGACAACGGAAATCTAAAGGATGGATCTGTGTTCAAACACACCCTTTTGTCGTGCCATATTGAATTGAGCAAGCACTTGAGAAACTTTGGATTAGATATTTGTGCCTTTTAGTCATTTCTTTTTAAAACTTACAAATCATTTCTAGATATAAAGGCTGCAGGAAAGATCCCTGAGAGTGGCTTTGCCATGGAAACACTCTTGGCATGGAATTTAGTTTGCAGACAAGAATTCTATTCTAGGCTTTGCCATTTTACCAACTGTAACCTTAGATAAATCACTTAAACCACTGTGTCCTGCTCATCTTAAAAGGGCATCATACATGCGAAGGTATTTTTGTCAGGCACTTAAAAATACAAAATATTACAGACTGTGCTTATGTCTTAGACTCAAACCAAAGGATCTTATTGATGAAAGAGTCATAAGGACTTTGATATTATTCAGGGTCTTTTGTACCCCATGCCCATGTGCTTTTCCCCGTTCCTTTTGACTAGCACCATGATGAGCTGGGGACTCTGATTATCTTTTCAGATACTATTTTCAGATGTTCTAGGGGCCGTTACTAGACAGGCTGAGCTGTGACGAGTTGAAAATACACATGTTAAAATGGGAAATCTTAGTAGGTACAGATTTTTTAAACTCTCAACAAAAGCAGTTTTGATCAATAAGTTATCGTGTTTGTTCGTTTCTTTGTTTTAATATTTTTTTTCAATTACAGCTGGATACAATATTAGTTTCAGGTGTACAACATACTGATTGGACATTCATATAACTTACAAAGTAATCACCCCAGTAAGTCTAGCACCCATATGCATGGTATTCATTTTTGTCGTAATACTGAAACACATAGCATCCTCCTTGGCTAAAACTTTAAATTAATAATAAGATATAGTAATAATGTTTTAATCTCCTTTAAAAATATTGATGAGAGTTTTAATTTTATCTATAATTAGTTGGGGAAAAACCATAGATCCTTTGCTGTGTAAACATAGGCATTACTGCCAACCTGCTGATATTCTGTTTTTATTTGTAAACAATCCATTTCACTAACTGGATTATAAAGTCATTCATTGTAGACTGAACTTCTAGGTGTTCTATGGCAAAGGCACGGCAAGGAAGATATCTTTCAACTTCTGTCCAGCAATAGCATAACAGAAAATTTTGTTATCTATCTTGGTCTGGGTTGGGTTGGAGGGCAAATGTTTCCCCTAAAAATTGTAACCATGAGCCTTCTCTCATTCAGATTTGGAGTTTTAGTTATACCATTCATTTGGTATAAATTCTTACCCAGGCCAAAAAATTAATATAAATTAATCTTCAGCTGGTGAGCACTCTAGGATACCTGGCAAACAGAACTGCAGAACTCTTCTGGAGGGACACACCCTTAACCCAAATTGCCCAGGGATCTCATTGATAAGCTTTATGGTCCAAAATTACTATATACACACGGAAGTAATTTGCAGTCAATGAAAGAGGTAGGGTACAGCAAACAGCAGGATTAGCCAGCCCTTCCCAAGAACTTCAGTTAGTGAAATGATCAGATAGAGACTTTAATGCAGGGTGTCAAACTCATTTTCACTGGGGCCACATCAGCCTCACAGTTGCCTTCACAGAGCCAAAAGGAATTTCAACTCCTTAACAGTTAAGGAGTAGTTACATTTATACAGTCCTAAAATCATTTCAGCCCTTTGAAGGCAACCACACGGCTGGTGTGGCTCCCTGGTAAAAATGAGTTTGACACCCCTGCTTTAATGGATGTAAATGTGAGGTGTAGATTATAAAATGACGGGCAGATATAAAAAACAACCAAGTAGAACTTACAGAAATTAAATTTTTAATTATTGAAATAAATTCTTTACCTGGACTCAACGATTAGAAAGAATTTTGGGAAACTGGAGGAGACATCTGAGAAAAGTATCCAGAATGTATCCCGGAATGACAAGGAAACGGAAATGATGGCAGAGAAAAGGATAGTCTTACAGATGACAAGAATTTCAGAATGATAAAACTTAAAGATTTTTATTTATTTTTTAATATATTTTATTGCCCGGCTGGTGTAGCTCAGTGGATTGAGCGCGGCTGGGAACCAAAAGGTCCCGGGTTCGATTCCCAGTCGGGGCACATGCCTGGGTTGCAGGCCAGGTCCCCAGTGAGGGCCATGTGAGAGGCAACCGTACATTGTTCTTTCTCCCTCCCTTCTCCTCTCTCTAAAAATAAATAAATAAAATATTTTTAAAAAATAACTAAATAAAAATAAAAAAATATATTTTATTGATTATGCTATTACAGTTGTCCCATATTCCCCCCTCTATTCCCCTGCACCCTGCACCCCCCCATTCCCCACCCTTTAGGTTTTGTCCATGGGTCATACACATAAGTTCTTTGGCTTCTACACTTCCTTTCCTATTCTTAACCTCCCCTTGTCTGTTTTCTGCCTACCATTTATGCTACTTATTCTCTGTACTTTTCCTCCTTCTCCCACTCCCCTGTTGATATCCCTTCATGCCTTATATAAATCCCTTTAACATTTCATATAATAACGGCTGGGTGATGATGAACTCCTTGAACTTGACCTTATCTGAGAAGCACTTTATCTGCACTTCCATTCTAAGTGAAAGTTTTGCTGGATAGAGTAATCTTGGATGTAGGTCCTTGCCTTTCATGACTTAGAATACTTCTCTCCAGCCCCTTCTTGCCTGCAAGGTCTCTTTTGAGAAATCAGCTGACAGTCTTATGGGAATTCCTTTGTAGGTAACTGTCTCCTTTTCTCTTTCTGCTTCTAAGATTCTCTCCTTATTTTTAATCTTGGGTGATGTAATTATGATGTGCCTTGATGTGTTCCTCTTTGGGTCTAACTTCTTTGGGACTCTCTGAGCTTCCTGGGCTTCCTGGACGTCTGTTTCCTTCACCAGCTTGGGGAAATTCTCCTTCATTATTTGTTCAAATAAGTTTTCAATCCCTTGGTCTTCCTCTTCTCCTTCTGGCACCCCTATGACTCGGATGTTGGGACGTTTAAAGATGTCCTGGAGGTTCCTAAGCCTCTCCTCAGTTTTTTGAATTCTTGTTTCTTCATTCTTTTCTGGTTAGATGTTTTTTCTTTCTGCTGGTCCACTCTGTTGATTCGAGTTCCAGTTTCCTTCTCATCCCTGTTGGTTCCCTGCACATTTCCTCTCATTCCTTTAGCATATCCTTCATTTGTTCAACTAATTGCGACCAACTTTCAACCAATTCTCTGAGCATCCTGATGACCAGTGTTTCGAACTGTGCATCTGATAGGTTGGCTATCTCTTTGTGGCTTGTTGTATTTTTTCTGGCATTTTGATCTGCTCTTTCATTTGGGCCATCCTTCCCTTTCTCTGCACACCTGTTACTTTAAGGGGCAGAGCCTTAGGTGTTCACCAGGGCGGGGTAACCCACGTGCTGTGTTGTGACGCTGTCTGTGGGGGCAAGACCTGAGAGAACAATGACGCTTGTTCGGCTCTCCACACTTCCTGCGCTACCCACAAGCAAGTTGGGCCCTTCTTTGCTGGCTCCAGGGTGGGCGGGCGGGATTGCGTAGTTCCAAGTCCCTGTGGGTCTCTCCAATGAACTCTCCTGTGAGGCCGGGAGTTCCTTCCGCCACCGCCTCAACCCGTACAGGTGTTTTCAGTCGGTGGCTTGAGGCTTTATTTCCCCGCGATGGTGGGTTGTGCGGTCTGCTCCGCTGCCCAGCTTTTTCTCCCAGTTTATCTATGTGCGATTGAGAGACCGCCTGGTCCACCAGTCTCGGCCCCGCTGGGTCCAAGTCGGCCAGCCTTGGGTTTCACTGAGTGCACTGGCCACATTTTGGCCAAGGGTGCCTGCCGCAAGTGTCTCCGGGCAGCTGGAGCATTGTCAGTACTGCTCCACAAACAGCTGTCTTGCCACACGCTCTCCGCCTGGCCCCGCCCCGCTTACCAGTCTGGATGAACATGTCTTCTTTAACTCCTCGGTTGTCAGACTTCCACTCAGTACGATTTTCTGTCAGATCTGGCTGTTTTTGTTTTTTAAATTGTTCTTTTTCCTCATTTGGTTGTGTGAGGAGGCACAGTGTGTCTACCTACGCCTCCATCTTGGCCGGAAGTCTATTTATTTATTTTTAGAGTGAGGGGAAGGGAGAGGGGAAGAGGGGGAGAGAAACATGGATGTGCCATCAGTTTCCTCTCGCGTGCCCCTAGCCAGGGACCCGGCCCACAACCCAGGCGTGTGCCCTGACCAGGAATCAAACCAGCAGGCTTAGGTTCGCAGGCTTGTGCTCAGTCCACTGAACCACACCAGCCAGGGCAGAATGATAAAATTTAGAGAGAGGTAGTATTTGAAGAGTTTGAGAATTTTCCACAATCTGTGAAAAACGTAAATCTCAGATGTTGTCAGTAGAGTAAGTCCCCAAGCATAATAAATAGACATAAATGCAAACCTGAACACGTGGTAAATCATCAAAGGCAAAGGGACAGCAGCAACCAGCGGCTGCCTGAGATTGATTATTTACAAATAGCAACAACTAGACAGCGTGTTCAGTTGCAGCTACTGAGTTTGGAAGACAAAGGAATATTTTCTAAGTACTGAGGGAAAAAACAACCAAGAGAATAAAATAGACTTTTTTCAACAATAACAGAATTGTCTCTAGTAGCACTGTCCAGTACAGTAGCCACATATTGCTATTGAGTATTTGAAATGTGCCTAGTGAAACTGAATTTTTAATTGTATTTCATTTAAATTTAATGGTGCAGTTCAAAAGACTGTAGTTAAAAAGTAGGAAAATCGAGCACAGAAATAGGAAATGAAATCTAAGAAACAATGAGCAAAGAAAATGAGATAAATCAAAATAAGCAGTGACTGTGTAAAACAATAAAGTGACTAGTTTGAGTAGAGAAAGGTGAAGCAGAAATACTAGACAGCAATAACAAAAGCTGTTCAAACCTACACATCCCAAGACTGAGGTAAGATAAACTGATTAATCATAAACTTTTAAATCAGCCTATGTGTGTTCAAAAACTTCAGGAAAACCACTGCATAATAAAAATAGGATGTCTATTAAACCAGTAGAAACCAGAATTAGAACAAAGTAAATAGAAACCATGGGAAATAGAAAGCCCAAAACAAAATGGCAGAAATAAATAAATCAGTAATTAAAACAAATATTAAGTGAACTAAACCTAACAGTTAAGACAGATTTTGAGGTTGGATAAAGATACAGAATTTGGCCATTAATACTGCTTTCAAAAATCTTAACACTCGCCCTGGCTGGGTGCCTAAGTTGGTTGGAGTGCTGTCCCATGCGCCAAAGGACTGTGGTTCCATCCCGGGTCAGCACACATGCCTAAGTTGCTGGTTCGATCCCCAGTCAGGTGTGTCTAGGAGGCAACTCATGGATGTTTTTCTATCACATCTATGTCTCTCTCTCTCAAATCAATAAACATATCCTTTAAAAAAACTCAAAACTCGAAAAACTGGAAAGGTTGAAAGTTAAGGGATAAAATGAGGTATCTCAGGCGACTATTCACCAGTCAAACAAGGGTGATGTAGGTATGTTAATCAGACATGATAGATTCTAAGGTAAAAACATCTGGGATAAAGCTTACCACATAATGACAAAGGAACAAATTACCTAGAAGATAAAATAATTCCAAACTATTATGTATCTAGTATATGTCAGAAATAAATATGGATGTTAAAAATCTATAATTATAGATTTAACAGACCACCTTTATAATTGGCAGATAAAGTAGACAACTCAGTAAGATTATGGTATATTTAAATAGTACAGTTAACCTTGATCTAATGGACATATGAAGAACCTTGTTTCCAGAAATTCAAGAATTTGCATTTTTTTTCAAGTACATATTCAGATTTTAGAATAATTACCACATATAGGCCACCCAGCCCAAGAAGTTAGAAATCTGAGTTAATTTGAAGGAAAATATAGATGAGTAGAAATTAATTGGGGAAAGTAGAAATTGCAATAGAACAATAAAGCAAATCCACATAATTTTCAAAAAATACTCTCCTGTATAATATGATTGATCCAACAACAATAAAAAGAGTGAGAGGAGGTATATACTAAGCAATATTAGGAAATATATATGTGTATATTTGTGTGTCTGTATGTGTGTATACATTACTCTACATATCCGACCTTATCATAGGGTGCTTATCCCCACCGACCACTTTTCTGCAGTGAAGAAGTCCTCCTTCTCATATTCACTGTCCTTCAGCCGGCATTTGGCAACCACCTGCTATAAGCAGCGTACCTCACTAAGTATCCTTCTCTGAAAAGGTGCTTTTTCCTAAGACCAGTGCCAAGGGGTCCTTTGCTTTCCACTTCTGTAGGCACCTCTCAGAATGAAAGTGGTAACCTGGAATCTGTGTGTGTATAGTATATAGTTATGAAAGCCCCAAGAGTAATTTGTAAGGTGGGTTCCAAGCAGTTTTTTTTTAATCCAGAATTTGGTGTTTGAATTAACAGAAACATAAAAGCAAACAAAACTGGTTTTTCTGTTACAGCTAAACAGTTTACAGTATGACCTGGTTAATTTAAAATATTAAGGTAAAGGTTTGTGGTACCATTAAGCTCTGAAAAATCAATTCTGGCATTTAATGATTTTCTTTTGCAAAACTATTTCATTATTGTCTTTTACTTTGCTTTTAAAAGACAAAGTGATTATTTAACTCAGACACATACCCAAATTCAGTGATATTTACTAAATATCTGTCATTTGCCAAACACTTTACCAAGTGCTATATCCCATTTTAATTAAAACTATTGTTTGCTTTTAAAGAATTTTATTTGTCCTTCAGTTCTGCCGTATTTTTTTAGAAAATTATGAGCAGAAGTCATAAAATTGGCTAGAACTCAGTGCCAGAACTCTGCCTTTCTGGTAAGGGTCAAGATTCTTAATGAAATATGCTGCTGTATTAATCCGAATGCTATGCTTATTCCTAAAACAACTTGTTAATTAATGGTAAAAAATAATTAAGGCCTGTGATTTGAGAATTTTTCCGTTGTGAATTTGAATGATTAGGCTAGTAGTAGCCAAAACCTGACGCACCAGAGAGACAAGGTCAGCTCTTCATTTTCTTCACCCAGCACCTTAGGGCATGGACTGCCCACTGAATGCTGCTTTTCATGTTTAAAATGCGTTCTGTAGCCCCGCAGTACTGTGGGAACATGAACGAAGTCTGTAGCTCCGTAGCCTGTTTAACAACAACAGAACAGTCGCCGTAACGAAAACAACTAAAAATATTACTGCTTTTTAGTATTTTTAAGAACTTACCTCCAAAAGCCTGTGAGAAGTTCGTCTTCGTTTCTGCTTCACTTACAACTTTTCCTTTGTATCGGGCATCAGTCTCCTGATACAGAGCGTTTTTCATTAAAATTAGATCACTAGAAAAAGCAGGGAGATTCATTTCCATAGTGTTGAAAATGCAGCTGCCAAATGGAAAGTTTCAGTAAAAGAAATACTGTAGTGTGTACCCTTTTTTTTTTCTCTGCTTGTCCTTTCTCAGTTCAAGGGCAAGGCTCAGAACAGTAGAGATGGTAGGTGGCTGTTGGCACTTGGCGCAAATCTTCAGACTTAAAGCACAGTGCAAGAGAAGTTTATAATTTGTCAAGTCAAAAAATGTGAGTTCTACCTCCAGACTGAAAGAGGAATTTATAAACAATTTTAAAAGTTCCACAGTTCATTCTTTGTGATCTTTGAATTCAGCACAGTGCTTCTTACTTAGCCTGAAGAAGGGCAGTCAGTCAGTTTTCCCCCATCAGCTGCAGCACTGCGGTGGTGGGTATGATTCTGTAATCAGAGAAGGAGAAAGGATCTGTGGCAACTGCATTAGTCTGGCCTTCTGAACCAAGATAAGGAAAGAGCCTTGCTGTTGCCACATTTGTAGATTGAAGTGGTAAAAGCACCATGAAAACATGGAGTGACTTAGACTCCGAGGCTGACCTGGTGACACTGTTAGGTCAGACATCTCAGAAACCTGTATTGCTTTATATCTGCTGCAGGCTGCTGCTTGGTAGAGCCTCTACCAGGTGCCTTTTGTTAACTTTGTGAGTCCATGAACATTTTAGAGTTTCCAAAGCAGATTCTTTTCAGTATGCTCTGCTAATTACTGGCTTTCCCTCCCCTGAGGTAGTGTTGACACATAAAAAGCAATTTTATCTTCTTTTTAAATTGCGGTGTTATCTAAATTGTAAAGATTTTAGAAGTTAACCATGCTGCACCATTTATCTCTAATGCTTTCTCTTATAAGAACTCACAAAGGAAAGCAACAATTACTTGTTAAATGGCAGAAATGTGTTGTTCTTAATATGTATGCGTATAGGTTTTCACCTGTGTTTCCATGGTGAAGTCCATTGTGGGGGTAAATATTGAAACACAGAGTAACCACTAGTCCAGGAAGATCAGAAGCCACTCTGGAGTTGGCAGAATAAGCCTCCAGGCTGAGCACTGGAGGTCGGTACCCTGGAGGATCCAGGCAGATCGAAGTTCCTTACAGAGCCACTGTTTCCAGGCATGCTCCGCTTTTTCTTTTTATTGAAAGGAAGACATAAGATAAGCATTTGCCACCAGTATTTAAAAGTTAGGATTGTCTACACACACATAACACCCCTGTACACCTGGATTTCTACCTTTTCTTCTAGTGACAAAATGGCATGTATGGTCACACAGCACCTGCATTCCTGCAAACACTAAAAGCCAAAGCTCTGGGAGGGCTGCCCACCACATCCTTATGGATCCCACCTCCTGAGATTTCTTAAAATCCTGTGGGCATTTGCTTTATAACCATCATTTGGGTAATCTCTTAGTAAATTGACAGAAAAATATGTAGGAGAGAAGTTAGGGAAAGGAGCAAAAAGAAGTTCCACCTTTTCTTACACCACTGCCTGCCTGCCCTATTTTCCAAAGCCCTACGTGCAGATTTTTGGAAGCCCAGGAAATAGGAACTCAATGCCATGGAGGCCGGGGGCCATACTTTTCACCTTTTGTTGTCCCTTACGATGCATAAAAATGATGACGTTTCTCTGGGAAGCCAGGGTGGATAGACGGCCAGTGGGGGTTGGACGTCTCCAGCACTCCGGCACTCCCAGCATCCCTTGCAGCACACACTGGGAGGACGCCCTGAGCTTCGGGGTGGCGAGTACTGTGCGGCAGTAATGGCAGGCGGTCCAAACAGCAGAGATAAAACCCTCGTGTGGTTCACTGTTTTATTTGGGCTTACCTATCATTTAAGAATGAAAGTTTATAAATAAAAATGATAAGTTGTGATATTCTTAGGTTTATTTTCTTAGTCCCTTAAAAAGGCTCAAGGGTCATTTTATGTGCCTGGATCCTATACTAACAGGGACTGTGTAAGCAACATTGCTGATAAATATTTTCAGGCTTGACTTAATTTAGAGGGGGTACCAAATTTTAAAATACTAAGCCCAAAGAGCTTGCAAAATAGCATTTTTCAGTTACCTGACCCAGCCCTAACTGGTGTGGTTCAGTGGGTTGGGCATCATCCCACAAACCAAAAGGTTGCTGGTTCAGTTCCCATCAGGGTACGTGCCCGGGTTGCAGGCCGGAGCTCCAGTTAGGGGTGTGCGGGAGGCAACTGAGCAGTGTTTCTCTCCCTCTCTTTCTCCTTCTCTTCCCCTTTCTCTAAAAATAAATAAATAAAATCTTTTATAAATAAATAACCTGGTGCAAGTCTTTTAGTTAATGATCAATAAACACTTATGATTTGAAATTTTTAAAGTGGGCTCCATCTCTACCCTGTTAATTTCAGTGGTGTTTTAAGATGTGTTGTTTTGGCCAAAAGGAGCAAGCTGCTAAGGTAAGTGAAGCATATCTACCAGCCTGTCTTTAAATACGTGACATTTCCTCACCTGCCTGTGCGTTGTGTTCTCACTCCCACCTCAGCCTTTCTCTTCTCTCTCTCCCAACTGTTTGATGTTCATGTGGAGCCACCAGGCTTCTTATTGTCTTAAACGATTTGTCAAAGCAGAAGCATTTGCTTTTATACTTGCCAGGGCAGACTTTGTTTATGTAATCTGTTGCAGTCTTACATTATTTTTATAGTCAGAAGGGTCTTCCTTATGTCTAGAGTGAATGTTTTTGGCTGTGTTCAGAGCCCATTTCCCTGTTTTTGTTGCCTGGTGTAGCGGATCTTTGTCAATATCATCTTTAGAAATTTTGTTGCTCTGAACACCAGTGCCAAAAAGCTTTTATCAGACCCCCTTTTCTGCTTCGTACCATGCTGAGAAAATCTCCAGCTTCCTCAAATCCTTTTAGAAAGTAGGTCAAATCTAAATAATAAATGAGTCAAAAAAGACACCATGTTCATGAGAGTGATTTCCAGCTCTGTTTTTGTGACATTTCACAAGACCTCTACAAGTCTCAAGGGATTTTATAAAGCCTCCATATCATATTAATTTGGATTTTTTGACTTTATGTATGCCACATACCACTCCAGATGAGAAGCAGAGTGAAGTATTACATCAAATCATAATAGGCTCTTGGATCTTCCAACAGGCTCTCTAGGGAAAGGGAAAACTCTTGCCCCTGAGCCTTTTAAAATTTCTCAATATTAAATAATCCAAATATGGTACCTTTAGTCTTTGTCAGACTTATTTTTCATACTTTCAAAAGAAAAGGGCGGTCATTTGAAAAGAAAACATTTGATTTTGTTTATTCTTTTCTGCATCTTCATATTTTTCATGGAAGTACAAACTAAAGGTAATTAAATATCATGTCATGCTTCCTAACTCTTCGGTGACTTGCCTCTACAGCATGATTTACTGGGGACAGCTGTTAACAGCCTCGATATATGGTCGGTGTCCAATAGTTTGCTTTCATCTTAAGAAAAGCCATTTATCACAGGATACCATCATTATTTGCCATAGCAAAGTAGTACTGTATTGCCAAATCCCTAAATCCTCTGTGGTATAATTAATCAAGGAAAATTATTTCAGGTGGTTTTAGCGAGTGAATTGTTGACAGGATGTATTAGGCCACATAGTTAAATTCTCTTGAGGAAAGAATACTTAGCTTTGGTTTGGAGACAATGTTCTTCACATTTTTAGCTATCTGGCAAACTTGTCTGTCTTTTTTCACTGGTGACAGTGACAGGCTTAGTGGCAGGTCTGTGGGCCTTCTTGCCAGTTACGTGCACTGAGCATTTGATATGTTGGCAGACAGCTGATTCTTGGATGCGTGTCTGAATCTCTACAGGTCTGCTTTTGGCAGAATCAAGTGTGACTCTTATCCTTTACCCATTAAGCTATCATTACGGCTTCCTTATCTTTATTTCTTCTGCAAACATGCCTTTGAAAGTGTTTGGCTCTTTTTGGCAGTTTACTTGATAATGTACAAGAGCGGAAGGCATGTGTCTTATTTCTAAATTAGAGTATTTTTTAAGAGAAAAGAGGGAACCTAAGTGAAAATTTGTCATAATAAGTTGATAGCTCTGATGGATTTATTTTGATTATCAATTTGGAATTCTTTCCTAAGATTTTGTTTCACAGTTCCCTATGAAAACATAGTTAAATGTCTCTGTTTAGCCACAAAAAAAAAAAAAAAAAAAGCGTGCCTCTCTGAGCCTGACATGTTGCGTATCATAAATATTTTCTCATGACTCTTAAGTTGCATGGGTGTGTGCGTTAGAGGAAAACTGGAATCGTTTGTGTTTGGACTTTTGTGTTTCGGTTGTTCTTTAGCCAAGGTTGGAAGAGGCATATTTAAAGAAAGGTAGGTGTGTGTAGTTGCCATATATGGAGTCTTTTCAAAGCCCAATCTGATTTACTCTATGTTGGAGCAGTTGTTAACCACTAAGAACATAGCTAAGACCCTGAAGTCAATAATACTTAATAATTTACCTCCTCTGTAACAAGGCTGCTTCTGTGCAATTCCTTTGGGCTGTCAAAGCTAAATTTAATCTGTTGATTTACATATTTCAAGATTACTTGTTATTCATTGAATGTTGATTCTGTTTGAAGCATCCATAGTGTTTTAAAATTCTGTGAACAGGACTATGAAAATGGGTTCCGAACATGAGAATGTAGTCATTCGAAGACTTGGAAAACAAAAGCGCACCTCAGCTGCTTCATGGCAGTGCCTGTAGTCACCTGTGGGACACCTGGCTAGACATTTGTTCCGGCAGTGTAGGACAGTTTTTAGTATAATTAGAGGGTTTCCCTGCCAGAGAAGCCTTCTCTTGTAAACAGGGTAGGAAAAAGAAAATCTTTGTTCATTAAAATGAAGCCATTGCCCTGGCTGGCGTGGCTCAGTGGATGGAGCTCTGGCCTGCAAACCAAGGGGTCACTCGTTCAATTCCCAGTCGGGCACATGCCTGGGCTTCGGGCCAGGTCCCCAGTGGGGGGGCGCACGAGAGGCAACCACACATTTATGTTTCTCTCCCTCGCTTCCCCTCTATCTAAAAAAGAAAAATGAAGCCATTTACTCACTCTGTATATCAATGATGTTTTCATTCACTCTACAGTGACAGTTAAAAAATCCAATTAAATTTTTACTTTCATTGAAAAGGGAACTTTTTAAAGTTGTGATTGTCCATGAAGTCTTATTGGGTTGGCCAAAAAGTCTTACTGGGTTGGCCAAGAAGTATTGTGTTGACTAAAAAGTCTGTTTAGTGTTTTCTGTCCAATAAACGACACATTTTTTAGATGTTTTGCGTATGTATGTCAGCTATCTCCTGCTATTGGCTTCTAGTGGGTAGAGGCCAGGGGCACTGCTGAACATCTTCCAATACATAAGACAGCCCCACAGCAAAGAATTATTTGGCTAGGCTGTCGCTAAAACCAAGAGACTTTGCAAACCACTTTTGACACGTTCAGTCAGTCACAGCATCTTCTTCACACACTGTACAAATCATTTTTTGTGTTTCAACCATGTTTTTACCTTTCTTGAAATAATAAAGCATAATACACCAAAAATATTGTGTATTTCTTTTCATCTCCAATATTAAAATGGCTGTGCAAAAATTCACAATTTTGATGTTTTTTTTTTAATTTAATGCTGATATGAGAGCTGTTTCAAATGAAGTTAAAGACAACTAAGCACTACTAGAACCATCATACAGAAAAAATGTAACAAACTTTTTGACCAGACTAATATAATTACCTTAATTTAAGGTAAAACAAAAACTTCACAATTAAAATAGCTTTTTAGCTTTTATTAACAGTGGCTTTCTAAATTATAATATCTTTTTTTAAGATTTTATTTATTTATTTTTAGAGGGGAAGGGAAGGAGAGAGGGAGAGAAACTTCAGTGCATGGTTGCCTCCCGCATACCCCTTACTGGAGCTGGCCTGCAACCCAGGCATGTGCCCTGACCTGGATTCAAACTATGACCCTTTGGTTTCCAGGCCAGTGCTCCATCCAGTGAGCTACACCAGCCAGGGATAAATTATAGTATCTTTATAGAGTACAAATAATAGCTATTTAAAAAGGAATTTTAATTTAAAGTTTCTTGTAGTAGCATTTATAGTTCCTATATTCTGTCATCCTTTTAGTGTGTAATTTAAATTATTTATACTTCTTTTATCCGTTGGTTTAATCTTCAAGCATAATGAGGTTGATTAACTTTATTTCTATAAAAAAATTTTAATTTAAAGTAGCAAGGCACAGTAGAAATGCAGTGGCAAGACTGCTGGCCTAGGAATGAGAAAACCTGAATTCTACTTCTGAGACTGTTTTTCTCTGATTTATTAATAAATCACTTAATCTTTCCGTGAGCCTCAGTTTTCCATTCATAAAAGAACATAATGAAACTTCTGATACAATATGGCATAGACTTGTTTCTCTCTGCTTCTCCCTGTCAGTATAAAATTCAGAAATAACACGAAAAAGAATCAGGAGACCTCTGAAAGGTGAAAGAGGAAGATGATCTGGTGTAGGACCCAGAACTGACAGAACACAGCAGCAGGGTGTCTTACAACCTTCCCACCCAACAGGATAAGGGGTCTCAGGCCTGGAGTTTCTTGACCTCCAAACTAGCAGTAGAATGTGGCCTAGGTAGGCTCATTCTCCCCCTAAATCCAGTGGGCGTCCTGCCCACAGTACCAGGTGAGCACAGCAAAACTGGCAGAAAAGATTGGAAGCCCTACTAACAATAAGGGGCCACCAAGAGAGTACCTTTTCTGCCTACCATGAAGGCAGGGAAAGAGTCACTCACAACCAGCCTGTCCTGGGAAGCAGTCTTCATTTGTGAAGGTCAGAGGCTTCCTTTCCCCCGGAGGCACACCGGGTGGCCTAACCATGGGAAACACCCTCCACTGCTTCGGACAACACTGGCTGAGAGCCTACTAAGTTCCTACCTCAAGAAATTAGAAACAGAAGAGCAAAATCAACTCAAAGCATAAAGAAATACGGTAGAATAAAGATAACAGCAGAAATCAGTGAAAAATAGAGAAAAATCAAATCAATGAAACAAAAAGCTGGTTCTTTGAAAAAAGTCAATAAAATTAATAAACCTTTAGCAGAACTAAAAAAAGAAGACAGATTGCCAGTATCAGGATTGAAATATGGATATTACTACAGGTCCTCCAGACTTTAAAAGTAATGAGGATGCTGTAAGCAATTTTATACTCATAAACTTGACAACTTAGAAGAAATGGACCAATTCCTTGAAAACCACAAACTATAAAACTCAACCAACATAAAATAGATAACATGAAGAGTCCTATATCCATTAAAGAAAATGAATTTATAATTTATTTTTTTAGAGAGAGGGGAAGAGAGGGAGAAAGACAGAGAAACATCAATCGGCTACCTCTCACATGCCTTAAACCAGAGACCTGGCTGGCAACCCAAGCATGTGCCCTGACTGGGAATCAAACCAGCCCCTTTTTGGTTTGTGTGTTGACACCCAGCCCACTGAGCCACACCAGTCAGGGCTGAATTCATAATTTAAAAGCTTATCAAACAGAAATCTCCAGGCTCAGAAGATTTTAATGGAGAATTCAGAGGAAAATTAACACTAATTTTACAGTTTCTTCCCGAAAATGGAAAAGGAGGGAACATTTCCAAACTGATATTTTTATAAGACCACTATTACCATGATAGCCAAACAAGACAAAGGCAGTACCAAAAGAAAAGCTACATACCATTATCTCTCATGAAATTAGATTTTAAAAATCTTCAACCAAATCCAAAAATAAGTAGAAAAGAAATATTAAAAATACCTAGATGGGCTTTACTCCAGATATGCAAATCTTGTTCAGTATTGAAAATCAGTCTATGTAAATTCACTGTATAAACAGGCTAAAGAGATAGAAAAAATATCATCTGATCATATTTTTTAATCCTCACCTGAGGACATTTCTTTTTTCCATTGCTTTTGCAGAGAGAGGGAAAAACATCAGTGTGAGAAAGAAACATCAATTGGTTGCCTTCTAGTACATGTCCTGAACAGGGATTGAACCCACAGTCTGGACACGTGCCCTGACCGGGAATCAAACCTGCAAACTTTTGGTCTATGGGACAATGCTTTAAGCTACTGAGCTACACCGGCCAGGGCCATGTTGTATTTTTTGACACACAAAAAAATAATTTGACAAAAGCCAATGTTCATGAATAAAACTTTCAAGTTACAAGTAGAAGTGAACTATCTCATCTTAATGAAGAGCATCTACAACAGACATCATGTTTATAGGCTGTTTGAAAGGCTCACAGTTTTCCCGTCTAAAATCGAGAGCAAGGCAAGGGTGTCCATTGTCATCACTGCTATTCAACACAGCATTGGAAGTTCTAGCTACTGCAGTAAGGCAAGAAAGAAAACTAGAAGGTCTACAGATTCGGAAAGATGATATGAAAATGTTCCTATTTACAGATGACCTGATTATCTATGTACAAATTTCTAGAACTAATAAGTGAGTTTAGTGAGGTCTGAGGATAGAAAATCAACACACAAAAAATCTGTCCCATTTCTGCATATAACAATGAACTTGTAGAAAACCAGATTAAAAACAGTACTATTTATAAAAACCAGGTACTGGTAGAAAAACAGTACTATGTAGAAAACCAGGTTAAAAACAGTACTTAAATTATAAAGTACTGATAGCCCTAGCCACGTGGCCCAGTTGGTTGGAGCATCCTATACACCAAAAGGTTATAGGTTTGACCCCCGGTTGGAATGCATATGGGGAGGCAACCAATTGATGTTTCTCTCTTATATCAGTGTTTCTCTCTCCCTTCCTCTTTCTCTAAAATCAGTAAAAACATATCCTCTGGTGAGAATTTAAAAAATAAAATAATAAAAATACTGATGAGAGAAAACCTCAATAAATGGACATGAGTACCATATTCCTCATGTACTAAAGGACTCAACAGAGTAGATTTCAACTCTTCTCAAATTGACCTATAGGTTTAAAGCATTTCCTATCAAAATCCCAGCTAGGCTTTTTATGGGCATAGACAAACTGACAGTAAAATTGAAATAGAAAGGCACAGGCCCTATAAGCTAAAATAATCTTGAAAAACAAGCATAAAGAGGAAGGAATTATTCAAACCACTATGAAGCCCTATTGGGTAGCTGTGATAATCAGCACAGTGGGGTATTGGTAGAGAGGTAAACAAATGGGACAGAATAAATAATCTAGAAATAGACCCACACAAATATGCTCAGTTGATATTTGAGAGGGGTATAAAAGGTTACTCAATATAGGAGAGTATTTTCAACAAATAATACTGGAATAATTAGACCAAAAAGAAGAAAAACAAACCAAGACCTTTCCTAAATCTTTCTATACAAAAATTAACTCAAGATGGATCACCAACTTAAATGTAAATATGTAGAACTTTTAAGAAAAAACATAGAAGATTCTGGAACTAGGACTCAGCACAGAGTTCTTAGACTTGACACCTAAAGCATGGTTCATAAAAGAAAAAACTAATAAATTGGACCTTGTCAACATTAAAAACTTGCTTTGGAAGGACCTTATTAAGAGGATGAAAAAATAAGCTGCAGACATGAAGAAAATGCTTTCAAATCACATGCCTGTCAAAGGACTAGTGTCTTGAGTATACTGGGTCTGGTAGAAGTAAGGCTTGCTTAAGTGTGGTTGGTAGGGTACATGAATGTCTCACACGAGAGGGACAGCAATTTGAACATTTCACCTAAAATGTCATATGGTGTGCTTGAGCGTGATACTGTTATGTTACAGAATTACATGCTTATGACTTTATAATCAAAGATTTTGTAATAAGGGGTATTATTTGTGCTGGACCCTGTATAAAGACTCCCAACGTTCAACAGTAAAAAATAAAAATCCAATTAGAAGGGGCAAAAGACATATGACTAAAGAGGGTCTATAGATGACAAAGAAGCACATGCAGAGGTATCAATAAATATCACTAGCTATTAGGGAAATGTAAATTACAACCACGATGACTTGGCCCTGGCTGAGTAGCTCAGTTAGAGCATCATCCCAATATGCAGGGCTGCAGGTTCCATCCATCCCTGGTTCAGGGCACATGCAAGAAACAACCAGTGGATACATAAGTTAAGTGGAAAAATAAATTGATGTCACCCTTGATCTCCCCCTCTTCCTAAAATCAATAAGTTAAAAATTAAAAGAAAAAAAAACCAGAATGACTTCCTTTTCAACCTGGGCCTAGCAGAATGGCTCCTGCGAAGAAGGGTAGCAAGAGGAACAAGGGCTAATCTGCCATCCGTGAGGTAGTGACCAGACAGCACACCATCAGCATTCACGAGCGCACCCATCAAGTGAGTTTCAAGAAGCCTTGCCCCTTGGACACTCCCAAGAGACCCAGAAATTTGCCATGAAGGAGATGGGAACTCCAGATGTGTGCATTGACACCAGGCTCAACAAAGCTATCTGGACCAAAGGAATAGGAATGTCCCATATTGTATTCAGGCACGGTTGTCCAGAAAACATAATGAGGATGAAGATTGACCAGACAAGCTCTATATGTTGGTTACCTGTCACCACTTTCAAAAATCTATGAACATTTAATGTGAATGAGAACTAATTCCTGGTTGTTAAATAGTTATCAAACTGCCAAAAAAAAAAATGTGATGCTATATTGTACAACTATCAGAATGCATATGAAGTTTAAAATATTGAGAACAGTGAGTGCTGGTAAGAATGCAAACTAGATTGCTCATACATTGCTGGTGGAAGTATAAAATAGAACCACTCTGGCCTGGCTGGTGTAGCTCAGTGGATTGAGAACGGCTGGGAACCAAAGGGTCCCGGTTCGATTCCCATTCGGGGCACATGCCTGGGTTGCGGGCCAGGTCCCCAGTGAGGGCCACGTGAGAGGCAACCATACATTGCTTTCTCCCTCTCTTCCTCCCTCCCTTCTCTCTAAAAATTAATAAATAAATCTAAAAAAAAAAAAAAAAGAACCACTCTGGAAAAAAGTTTAACAGTTTCTTATTAAACTAAACATGCAACTGCTGTGGCTCAGTAACTGTACTTTAGGGCATTTAACCCAAAGAAACAAAAAGTTAGTTTCACGTAAAAACCTGTACAAAGATATTTCATAGCAGTTTAATTCATAACATCCAAAAACTGGAAACACTCCAGATGTCCTTCAACAGATAAATGGTTAAATAAACTTATACATTTGTACCATGAAATACTACTCAGCAAAAAACAGGGAGTGTCGGGGGAATGAACTATTGATGTCAGCAAGGATATTATGTTGAGTGAGGTAAGTCAATATCAGAAAGTTGTATACTATGTGACTCCATGTATATAGCATTCTTGACAACATTATAGAAACAGATTAGTGTACCAGTGGTCAGAGATGGAGTGGTGGGCCCATGGGAGGTGGCTGTAGCCATAAAAGGGCACGAGGGATCCTCGTGACCATCGAAATGTTCTGTGTTTGGACGTGTAAGTATCAATAGCCTGGCCTTGATACTGTATTATAGTTTTACAAAATGTTGCAATTGGAGGAAACAAAAGGCACACAGGATCTCTGCTTATTTTTTACAATACATGTGAAGCTAAAATTATATCAATTAAAAGTTCAGTTTTTTAAAGAAAGCATACTGATACCTGCCCCTCCTGTGTCAGGGAGTAGTGAAAATAAGAAAGGAGGCACGACCCAGGACGAGCTGCATCACAGTGGGCGAACACGGTAGCAGGACGCCATACGTACCCACATGCTTATTCTGACATATTCAGCATTTCTAGTCTACGTTATCCAAAAAGTATATATGGTATATTTATGTATTGCTATCTTTAATAAAGTTCATTTATCTATTCACCAAATTGTTTTCATGGGCTTTCTTGTGCTGATCACCATACTGGGAATTTAAAAAAAAAGATAGGAAAAGAAGTGTGATGGGCAGAGTTGATCATAGGATGGGTCTGGAGCTAGTATTTGTTTTTAAAGCTTTATTTTTACTGTGACATTATATTTTGTATGTTAAGTTTCGAGACTCAAAAGTTCTAGTGTTTGATAGCTGGTAAACTGGTTTTCAGTCATTAAAGACCTTTTTTAACATTTTGGGGGAAAGGCTTTTTTTCCTTTAGAGGAACCTTTAACAATTTGAGAGTTTGGTGATAAATTCTGTGGCATTCCATGGTGATACTATATTACTTACATGTATGTTGAAACCTCATTTCCCCTTATCATTTTTTTCTCTTTGTTTTTCAAGTGTCAATATACAGTATCTGGTTTTATGACAAGAATGACTGTCATCGCATAGCCAAACTCATGGCTGAGTAAGTATTTATATCAGTCCATAGATTTATTTAATTAATGGTATATGAGAAATGAAAAATTACTTTTCTCCCTAGTTTACTTTGTTACTGGAGTGTACTAACTTGTGTATTTTCCTCCTAATTTCCTGTTTATTGTCAAAAATTTGGAAAAGGCAGAAAAGCCTAAAGAAATCTGAAATTATTTATAATCCTACTACTACACCCGTGTGTTAGCATGTTAGCCTGTCTTTTCTTTATGTGTACTTTATGTTGTGTAGTTGTTTCTTGCAAAAATAGCATACTGTATGTACATCCTACTTTTCATGTCAACGGCATTTTTCCAGAGCATTAAAAAGCCCTCTCTAGTGTTCTAATGACTGCATTGTTCCCAGTCCTGTGGACAGACTGTACTTTAACCAGAATCTTACTGTTAAACATGCGGTCAGTGCCATCATACTGCTCAGCTTCAGCTGGTACCGTCTACGTGCAGTTCGCAGCCTAACCACCACGTCCGACTTGGGTGCTCTCCAGATTTTCTCTGTAACAAGTGGTACTGTGTTCAGTAGCTGGTAGAGAGCTGGACACATCCATATTTACCCCTTTTAAGTGAACTTATCTTTGACACAGATTCTAGGTTTAATAGTTGCCAATCCATTAATAGATTGTGTTCCAAGAGATTTTTTGGTAAGTCAGAATCTTGGAGTTTGGAAAACATTGAGTTAATGTTCTGAAGGGTGGTTCGTGGTCCTTTCTCAAGCCTGCCAGCAGAAGCCAGCCCCATGGCTCATCTGTATTGCTGGTACTGCCAGTCTGGATTCTAGGTGCCCAAGACACTGTGGCTCTGGAGGGGCCTGAGGAGCGCCACAGTGCCGGGCAGAGTGCTGCAGTGGACACGCTTGTTCCGGTGCACCTGTGTTTCCTTTTCAGCTTTGGCCTGAATCTTCTCAGAAAGGTTGACAACTCTTTCCCCTCTGTCACATCAGGATTCCCTTTTCTCTCCTGCAGGATTTTTATCTACGTGTTTGGAAGAAAGCAATCTTAGTTGTTTGAAACAATCTTATTTTAAAACTAATTTTTAGAGATAAATAATTAACCCCAAAACCTCAATTCCAGGTATGTTTGTGCTTTAAAAGAAGCGCTCATAGCTAAGGTTCTGATCCAGGACTGCTGACACGTCCTGATTGGGTGTTAATCAGCCGCCTGCTGTGCCTGCTCTGGCTGCAGCTCACAGGGGGGCTGTGTATTGCTGTGTGCCGCCCCCTCCCCCCGGGGGTTGTTCCGTGTGAACCTGTGTCATTCATACTTGAAAATGTGTTGGCTCTCTAGAACCACACTTTCTCTTTAGAGCATCTTTTCTCAAGAAAAAGATAAAAACTATTTTACAAAGTCATTTATTCGATGACTACTTTTTTGTAGTTTTGAATGTAACAGGAAAGGCAGCTTACTTTTGTTTACCTAGAAGACAGATTTGTTGATTCTTGGTTATCCAGAATAATTTTAACAGCTAAACTTGGGGATATAGTAACACAGTTGACCATTGAGCAGCACAGGTTTGTACTCCATGGGTCCACTTACACATGGTTTTTTCTTCAATAAATACAGACAGTAGTGTAAATGTATTTTCTCTTCCTTGTGATTTTCATCATAGTGTTTGTTTTCTCTCACAACAGAAAATATACGTTAATCAACTATTTATGTTATCAATAGGACTTCCAGTCAACAGTAGGTTATTAGTAGTAAAGTTTTGGGGAGAGTTAAAAGCTATACTCAGATTTGCAGCTGTGCAGGGAATCGGTGCCCCCTTGTATCCACATTGTTCAAGGGTCAGCTGTGTGTACATTTTCTCCTGCAGGTTGAGAGCTTTTGCAACCTGAGTAAAAGAATCTAGCTTCTTTAGCTCTAACAGCTCTTCACAAGAAACCATTTTGAGCTTTTTTTTCCCTCTATCAGAGCAAGTGGTACCCCTAATGTAAAGCTTCAGATGGTAAATGAAACAGAAGACTAAAGGCCTGTCTGAAAATATTGTACTGAGCCCTAAATAGGATGAGGAAGTAGAAACACGAAGCAGAGAGGAAAAAGAGCATTCAGGGTTCTTTTACTAGGAAGACCCGAAAGAGACATTCACTTTAGCTTTCAGCTTATTTTACTTGAAGTGGAGAAGTATCGAAAGTGATTAGAGAATACCGTCGTAAAACTGTTGATAGTGAGTTTTCAAGTGTCTGGCCTATTTATGACTAAAGAGAATACCTTATATGTTAACATTAGCTTTGTGATAAATGGTATTCTGGACACCAAAGATAAAAAAGGCTACTTTATCTTTCTTTGCTGTAACTTTGCCTGTGTACAGCTTCTATTTGCTACATATTTCAAAATGCCATGTCTGCTAACCAGAAGAAACACAGGTAAAATTCTTTTTGGCCTAGTATATGTCTAAATAAATGTGTTTGTCAGTGCCCATTCTGTTAAATTTAGATCTTTCTGTCACTGTTTTGACAGCTGCAATATAATAAAAATTTTTCAAGTAAGTTTATTTATTCCAAAAGTGGCTCATAAAAACTTAGAAGCTGTTTAGGGTAGAGCAAGCAAATTTCTAAACCTGTACTGTATAGAAATTTGGAAATTCTCTTTGATGATTGCAAAGTTGAAAATCCGTTAAACTTGATAACAGATGTTGACTCTCTTAAAGAGGAGATCCCTTCTACCAGAAACTGTTTAACAGTAAAATTTGTTTCAGTGTTTGCCTGCATAGACTATAAATTAAGAGAATTCATGAAAGTGAGCTTTGTTCCTGATCTTACAGATAGTTTTAAGGGCATATTTGATGATTAGAGAGGAAGGGAGAAAAGCAGGGTCCATCTTCAGAGTTTGACTTGGAGGAGGCCTGAGAGCCCAAGCCTTATTCAGGGGAGGGTCCCTTCCACACCACCCAACAGCGTCTGCTTTCAGCAGTGGTGAGTTTTGTAAGGTGGTCTGTTCTACAGGTGAACAGAGGGTTGTTAGAAATGTCTTCTTTTGAGTCAAAAGTACAGATCCAGTCCAGGTCAGCGGAGGTGAATACAAGTGTGGGCAAGCCAGGCAGCATGGTGGGAGGGAGGTAGAAGCAGACTGTGTGACCAGAGTCCTTGGTGAAGCGTAGATTCAGGCCAGTGTGATCTATAACTGAATATAGTAAATACGTTATTTTAAATAGTCTTTTTTATTCATATTGAAGGAATGCCTGTTAACTATGGAAAATGAAAAGTACCAAAAAATGTGAAATTGCTTATAATTCACCATCAAAAAATAACCAATGTCTGTCTCTCCAGTCTTTTTATCCTTTGCTGCAGACCTCACAGTTACAATATAGTATTTCCCGAGAGACGATTACGAGGATGAGCATAAAAGAATCAATATTCTAAATGGTCTGATCCTCATATCACATGCCAGTCTTCTTTCAGTCTACCATAAGGTTAATGGTTCTACCTTTGTTTTAGAAATCATCGTCCTACCCTGGCTAGTGTGGTTCAGTAGATTGAGCACCAGCCTGCGAACAGGAAGGGTGCTGGTTCAGTTCCTGTCGGGGCACATGCCTGGGTTGTGGGCCAGGTCTCCAGTTAGGGGCTTGCAAGAGGCAGCTGATTGATGATGTTTCTCTGGCATATCAATGTTTCTCTCCCTCTCTCCCTCTCCTTCCCTTCCCCTCTCTCTAAAAATAAATAAATAAAATCTTTTTAAAAAGAAACAATAATCCTATTAAGAGCTGTAAGAATCTAGGTAGTAAAAGACATCATTGCCCTGGCTGGTGTAGCTCAGTGGATTGAGCGCGGGCTGGGAACCAAGCAGTCCCGGTTCGATTCCCAATCAGGGCACATGCCTTGGTTGTGGGCCAGGTCCCCATGAGGGCCATGTGAGAGGCAACCACACATTGATGTTTCTCTCCCTCTCTTTCTCCCTCCCTTCTCCTCTAAAAATAAATAAAAATAAAATCTTAAAAAAAAAAAAAAAAGACATCATTACCTTAAAGCAACATTTTCCAAATAGGATTCCTGCCTCAGGAGAAGATTCTATAGTCAAATAAATTTGGGGAAATATATAAGCCCACCCTTCTTAGAGAATCATAATATATTTTAGTATATTAAAAAACTCAGAATGATTTTGCTATTTTCAAAAAAAGTCTTTGATATTGTTTAGCCCAATGTTTTCAAATAAAAGAAACCTTATACACTAGGAGTTCTTGGTTGCACTATTTTAAAGTAGCAAATTGAGTGACACTAAACAACCTATTGTTGTCCTGTTCCTCTTATTCCATAAAGACAAAACAACAGCAACATAAAACCCTTACTACTGAATTGTATTGCCTGTCGTCATCACTGTCTGAAAATTCTCAATTAATACAATGATCAACACTGTGTGGCAGGTAGGCCTATTCATTGCCATTGGAACTGAAACTTGAATAAATCTTAAAAAGAAAAAAAGACTAATTGCCTTATTAAAACTTATTATTCCAAGCTTGAAGAAAAATACAAGAAACAGTTGAGAAGCCGTGTGCTTACCACCTTGCTTTCAGTTCCTGACATTTTGCTATAATTGCTTCAGACCTTTAAGGGGGGAATAGTCTTAAGAAATGAAACCCCACAGATAGATTTAGAGACCCCAACCCTGTGAGTGACATTCTTAACCCTCACTTTTTCTTAATGTATTTTCAAGTACAGAATTAGCCTAAGCAGCACCAATCAGAATAAAGAGCATTGCCATGGTCACCCTGACCTCAGTTACCCACTGAGTGATTTTTAAGAAGAGAATGAGGGAAACCTTTTGTTTGCCTGTAGTGCTATCATACTTTTGAAAATTCTCCAAGATCTTCATTTTCAAGAAATGAATCTTTTCTTTCATTCCAAACCTCCACAGTGAGTTGTTCAGCTACGCAGACTTCTTTTGTCTTGGGGGCATTGTCCATTTTCAAGTTCATTTATCAGTTAGTTTGACTGACTTTGAGATACTTCAAAAAAGAAAGATAATTTAGTAGAGTTTTTAATGTACCTATTTCTGACAACTCCAGTGGAATTCCGTATTGTTGTCCTTCTCACGGTGAAGTGTATTGATCGGCAGTGCTGTGAGGAAAGTGGCGAATTGGTCACTCGTATATTCCGGGCTGAGATAGCCAAGGCTCTGTGTTTTATATTGTGGGGACAGTGTTATTGTGACATTTTCCCTGTATGCTTGGAAAGGAACACCAGAAGAGTTCTTGGGTCGGATTGCATCTAAACAGGTCTTTCTAAAACCTGGTTTTCCCCGTGTAGGGTGGTAGAAGAGGAGATGCGGCGCTCTCAGCAAGCTGCTCGGGATAAGCAGAGTCCCAGCCAGGCCAATGGCTGCAGTGACCACAGGCCCATCGACATCCTGGAGATGCTAAGCCGAGCCAAGGATGAGTACGAGAGGGTGAGACTGCATGCCAACTGGGAAGACGAAAGCGGGGGAGGGGACCTGCAGGGTGCTCCTGGACTGGGGAAGTCTCCTCCAGGGTCAGCAGAAATAATTACTTCAAAAAAGCAAGTCTTTTAGTTTTAAACCTAAAAGATAAGAAATTTGTTTATCTTCAAGTCTTTGACTTAGCATGAAAATTGAGAACTTTTTTTCTATTTCTGTAAAATTACATTGGGAGAAAGTGGTTTCGGAGTATTAGAAGTTAACCTACAACAGGTAGTTCTGAAAAAGCTTCATGTCTCTTCCTCCCTGCAGTCTCTGCTAGGTCTTAAGAATTTATATAGTCTTTGGAAAGTATCCTGATAATCTGCACCTTTTAATTTGCACAACCTTCATTAAGCTTATTTGGAGTTTGACCCAAATGAGAGGCTTTTCTAGAATTCCTTTTTTTTTTCTTTCTGTTTTGTATTTTAGTTTAAAAGATGTCATGGTTGGTATGGCTCAGTGGATTGAGCACCAGCCTGTGAACCAAAGGGTTGCCGGTCCAATTCAGAGTCAGGGCACATGCCTGGGTTGCAGGCCAGGTCTCCAGTAGGGGGAGCATGAGAGGCAACCACACATTGATGTTTCTCTCCCTCTTTCTCCCTCCCTTCCCCTCTCTCTAAAGATAAATAAATAAAATCTTTATAAGAAAAAGTTAACTGATAACATTTTCTCCCCAGAGTTGGATGAAGTAGAAGCTGTGGACATTCATTAATTTATTCATACATATTAATGAACTATCCATGGTGGGCCAAGTAGTAGATATTTCCTCAGTGGTCCTCAAACCTTGTGGAACTGTCCTGGCTTTTCACTTGACATCAGCACTTAAAAGCCCCATGCTTCATTGGAATGAGACTGAAGGTTTCCACTTTGTTTCAGCAGAATTATAATTGTCTCCCTACTCTTTACTCAACACTGAGTTAAGTACTTTCATTTCTTGTTTAAGCCTCACCAAGAGATCAGGGAACAAGGTATAAAAAGGTCTCTAAAACCGTATTTCCCAAACAGTTCGGCTCTAACACTGTCCTCTACATTGTTAACAGGCTATCCTTGAGAAAAGGTTCCAATTGATCAAATGAGTTAAAAACCATTGTTAACTGGCTCTTCTCGCCTCATCCTCATAGGACTCTAAGGACTCAAGACTCTGAGAGGTCCCCACAGTAAATAAAACAGTAAACATCAGTTCCCAGATTGATTTGATTGTAGAACCATTTTTCACATACTACCCTTTAAGAATCTAGAGTTCAGGGAACAAACTTTTGAAACAGTGCTCTGGAAGGTGGTTTCCACCATAAACTATACAATAACCCTTCCACATTCAAACACCAAAGAAAGTCCCCTTTTCTAGGTAGAGAACTATAATTAGAGCCCATGAGAAATGTTAAGTTGTATCAAATTCTTCAATGGCTCAGGGAATTAGGAGGAACCTATAGATCTATGAAAACTCCTAAGGGAAAACCATTCTCTAATGAATTCATTGATTCTTAGGCAACTGGATGAGAATAAATTTCAAGAATCATTTTCTGAACTTTTAAGTTACCTTATATTCCCCAAATTTGTTTTCATATCCTTAAAGAGGTCTGGGTTATCTACAGAGATGCCTCATTCTGTTTTATAGAGGGCTTTCTGCGTTCTAATAATAGGTAACTAGCATGTCCAGGGCTCTGTCACGCGTTCCCAGTGATGACTGGGTTAAGGACCCACGTGGACAGGAAGTATATGTGCTGTGCAGTAGAGCAGACACTCCGGAGGCAGCCTGACACACTCCTCAAGCTCAAGAGTGAGTAGCCTCAAAAGGAAAGAAGGAACCGAACCTTGTGTTTGTGCACAGAGCTGTAAAGGAGCTCCAGGTCAAGTGGGCAGTCACAAAATCTGACATGAGCCCTGGACTGTATGGCTCATTTGGTTGGAACATCACCCTTTAGCCGAAAGGTTGTGGGTTCAATTCCAGGTCAGGGCACATACCTAAGTTGTGGGTTCAGTCCCCGGAGTGGGTGCCTATAATTCCCTGGTCCAAGCTCATACAGGATGCAACCATTCAATTCTTGTCTCTTGCGTTGGTGTTTCGTACTTTCTCCCTTCCTCTTTCTCTAAAAAACAATTTTAAAAAATGTCCTTGGGTGAGGATAAAAAATAAATAACAATAAAAATCTGATGTGACTTTTAATTAATAAACATTGCAAAAGTAATAATGTGGAGCCTGCCTGGTGTAGCTCAGTGGATTGAGCGCGGGCTGGGAACCAGGCGGTCCCGGTTCGATTCCCAGTCGGGGCACATGCCTGGGTTGCGGGCCAGGTCCCAGTGAGGGCCATGTGAGAGGCAACCATACATTGTTCTTTCTCCCTTCCTTCTCCTCTCTCTAAAAATAAATAAATAAAATCTTTAAAAAAAAAAAAAGTAATGATGTGGAGAAAACAATAATTACTGTTGTAAAGAAAATTCTTCCTCCATGTGGAAGAAATAAAAGATTGCCTGTGGTTAGATTTGGTTGGGGAATTTAGTTAAATCTTTGATATTTGCTTTATAATATGTTCTTTCTGCTCTTGAAAACTGTCCACAATAGAGCTTCCATAAACAACAGTTTTGTTTCTTGTCTGCACTCGGCCTAACATCTAACCGAATGGAGTTGGTATTAGCAGTGACCCCTGAATTCATTATCTTAGTATTTGCATGGGTTCTCCTCAGCTGCCACATTGTTTATCAATAGGGAGACACTTGGGAGACTGACAGAATCAAGGGCAGGGGTACAAGCCAGGCCTCAATGATAGGATTTAATCCCAATTCTAAATCTCCCCTGTATATAATAAAATGAATGAAACTCAAGACTTTTGAGTGAGGTATTTATAATATAGATGGTTTGAACATAAAAACTCTTTATAATAAAAATTTTCTCCCAAAGTTCTACAGTTAGTTTCAACCAACTTTCCTGTTTTTTTCCCCAAGGTTTTTTTTTCATTACCATTTATCCCCTCATACCCTCTTCCACCTCCAGCCACCACCCTTGCCCACCTCCCTCCGCATTCACCACACTATTGTCTGTGGCCATGAGTTCTTTCTATTTTTTTTTCTTTTTGGCACCATCCCACCACCCTCTAGCTCGCCCCACCCAGAGCTGTCAGCCTGTTCTCTGAGTCTGTCTCTATTTTGCTCGTTAGTTCAGTTTGTTCACTGGATTCCACATATGAGTGAAATCATGTGGTACTTGTGTTTCTCGGACTGGCTCATCTCACTTAGTATAATATTCTCCAGGATAGGTCCATTCATGCTGTCACAAAGAGTAAAATTTTCTTCTTTTTTATAGCCATAGAGTATTCCATTGTGTAAATGTACCATAGCTGTTTTATCCACTCATCTACTGATGGGCACTTGGGTTGTTTCCAAATCTTAGCTATTGTAAATAACACTGCAATGAACATAGGAATGCATAAATTCTTTTGAATTAGTATTTTGGGTTTCTTCGGATAAATTTTCAGAATTGGAATCACTGGGACTTAGGCAGTTTCATTTTTAATTTTTTGAGGTAACTTTGTACTGCTCTCCACAGTAGCTGCACCAGTCTGCATTCCCACCAGCAGTGCCAAAGGGTTCCCCTCTTTCCACATCCTCTCCAGCACTTGTTGTTTGTTGATTTATTGATGATAGCCATTCTGACAGGTGTGAGGTGGTATCTCATTGTGGATTTAATGTGCATTTCTCTGATGATTAGTGACACTGAGCATCTTTTCTTATGTCTATTGGCATCTGTGTGTCCTCTTTGGAGAAGTGTCTATTTAGGTCCCTTGCCCATTTTTTCATCGAATTGTTTGAGGTTTTTTTGGTATTGAGTTTTAAGTTCTTTTATAAGTTTTGGATGTTAACCCCTTATCAGATGTATTAACAAGAATATTCTCCCATTCAGTAGGGTTTCTTTTCATTTTGTTGATGGTTTCCTTTGCTGTGCAAAAACTGTTTAGTTCCATGTAGTACCATTTGTTTATTTTTTCTTTTGTTTCCCCTGCCTGAGGAGATACATCAGGAAAAAATGTTACTACCAAAAGTGTGCAAGATATTACTGCCTATGTTTTCTTCTAGGATTTCTATGGTTTCAAGTCCAACCAACTTTCCTATTTTTAATGTAAAGAAAGGTAGCAGAAACCACAGCCCTTACAGTTGGCCCGTTCTGAGTTGCTCCTAGCCTGGGTTTGTAACCCTGGGTTTTGGCAGAGGTTGTTTATTTGGGTGGTTGTTGTTGTTGTTGTTTTTAATTTAATTGAAAAAGTTTAAACCTAGGCTTTTTTGTTCTTAAAAAAATAGGAGCACCATTACTTTTTCTTATTATGTAAGTAGTATCTATAAATTACAAAAACTTTTATATCTAAAAATTACAATAAAAGAAAAAAGCCATAATTCCACCACCTAGAATTAATCAGTTTTAATGCCTTGTTATGCATCCTTCCAGAAATATATATACAAACATGCCCTAGTGTATTTGTATACACTAGTTTTATTAACTAGTTTTCAAAATAGTTTTTATTAACTGTTTTGTAACCTGTTTTTTTCCCCAAAGAACACTATCTTTTGACAGTAACTACATAGGGAGTCCCTGTGAGAGTTCATTTAGAACAAAAAAAATTTTTTTTAAGAATTGGGATGTTACTGTATTTTGCTCTGTATAATGTGTTCCTGTGTACAATGCGCACCCACGTTTTTGGCCCAAACTTTCAGGGGGGAGAAATCTTTCATTTTAATTTTTAATTCAAATTTTTAATTTATATATAAAACCAATTATATTCCAGGGTATTATTTTGCATACAGCTATCGTTACTGCTTTCTAGAGTTACACTTCTAACACATAAACATAAAAAAAAGAATTAAAAACATTTCTATAAATACAGAATTAGTATTGCCTATATATAATGCTCTTCCTTTCTTTTCCCTCAAAAATTTGGGCAAAAGGTGTGCATTGTACATGGCAAAATATGGTAATAGCTGTGTATTTTGCCTTCTGTGCCTTATATAAACAATACCCAAGATTTTTCTGGTTCTTTCTACTAAGAATTTAGAATATATCGTTGTAGCTAGCTAAGCCATCAGGTATCACATTTTCTTTCAAGATAAGTACTTGAAATGGAATTGGTAGTTCAAATGATTTTGACTGTTATTTATTTTTTTCACCCAAAGATACATTCACTGATTTGAGTGAGAGAAGAAGAGGGAGAAAGAGAAAAACAGTGTGAGAAAGATCAGTTGGTTGTCTCCCTTGTTCTCCCCAACCAGGGATCAAACCCGAAACCTTTTGGTGTACGGGACGACACTCTCCCAACTGAACCACCTGGCCAGGGCCAATTTTGACATTTTTAAGATTTTTACCCAATATTGTAAAATTTCCTTCCAGAAAGCTTGTCTCTTACTCATTTCCCTCAAGCCTCACAGACACTGGGAACCGTCATTAACAAAAAACTCAGAATAAATCTAGGAATGGCGCTGCATATGTAGGAAAAAGTATGTGAAGTTCTGGAGACCTTTTAAAATACATCCTATATTGCCCTTGCTGGTGTGGCTCAATGGATTGAGTGCCAGCCTGCAAACTGAAAGGTCACTGGTTCGGTTCCCAGTCAGGGCACATGCCTGGGTTGCAGGCCAGGTTCCCAGTTGGAGGTGTGCGAGAGGTAACCGATTGACATGTCTGTCACACATCGGATGTTTCTCTCCTCCTCTTTCTCCTTCCTTTCCCCTCTTTCTAAAAATAAATAAATAGCCCTGACTGGTGTAGCTCAGTGGATTGAGCGCGGGCTGGGAACCAAGCGGTCCCGGTTCGATTCCCAGTCAGGGCACATATCTGGGTTGCGGGCCAGGTCCTCGTGAGGGCCATGTGAGAGGCAACAATACATTGCTGTTTCTCTCCCTCTCTTTCTCCCTCCCTTCCCCTCTCTCTAAAAATAAATAAAAATAAAATCTTAAAAAAAAAAAATTAAAAAAATAAATAAATAAAATCTTTTAAAAAGATACATCCCATCTTGTAGCTCATGTTGAGTTAAGCATTGCAGACTCAAATGTCCCCAAGACCACGTGGGCCGTGATAGTGCATACAACAGGCCAGAGAGGATCTGGCACAGACAGAGAGCCTGTTGCTATGTCAGAAAGAGTCAGTTGCAGCTCAGCCCCAGGCTGTTGCCAATTATCTAGCTTCTCTCTGAAAATGGTAGGCTGGGATTTTTATGTGACCAACTCCCAATTTTTAAAATGCTCCAGAACATTTTATACCACTGCCACTGTTTTAAGAACTTGTTAGGAACAATATTTTGAGTTTGTTTTCTCTAATACAATTTATTTTTTTAAGATAATAGCATTATAGTAAAGTGAAACCATTTCCCTTTTTAAAAAGGAAGAAAAAGGTACAAGTGTTAGTTTTAACAGTGAGGTTATGATTTCTGGGCATCTGAGCTCTAATCACTGAGCCTAGCAATGCTCTTCTTCCAGTCCCCCTGAAAGGCACTAGGGGGAGCTCCAGAGCCTCCAGGTGGCAGGAGAGGGCAAGGGAGGCCAGCATCCAGTATTCAGGAGTAGCCCAATACAGTTCAGTTGCAAGCATTTTCCATAATGCGTTGAGAGTGGTTGATGGTGATGTACAAAGAAATACATTAGAAGATATTTCATAGGTTTTCACAAACTACTTCACCTCTCTTTAAGTAGGTAATATGGCATAAATGGCTTTTTGAAATAATATAAAGGTTAAGTCATTTAAATAGAAAAAAATATATGTCATTCATTAATTTAACATTTTAAATTAGTATCTACTCCTATACTAAGCACATCCATTTATTGTACGGTATCAAAAAAATATTAATGCCTCTGGACTGTGACATTTAAGGCTTTTCCTTTATCTTGAATATTCTAAACTGTTTTTAGTGTTCGTTTTGACATAGATCATGCTCACCAGATGCAGGATCAGATAACCCAAATAGAACTTAAGTTTCTAAAAATTCATAATTCATCCTGGCCAGTACGGCTTAGTTAGTTGGAGAGTCATACCGCAAACCAAAAGGTCATGGGTTTGACTCCTGGTCAGAGAACAGGCCTGGGTTGCAGGACTGGCCCCCATCAGGGCACATACAAGAGGCAATCGATTGATGTTTCTCTCTCACATCAGTGTTTCTCTCCCTGTCTCCTTCCCATCCTTTCCCTTTCTCTAAAGTCAATAAGCATGTCCTCAGGTAAGGATAAAAAAATAATAAAATAAAAATTCATAATTCTACCTCCATCTCGTTTTTTAGGATTCTCTTAAGAACAAAAAATATTTTCACTTTCATTGTTATATACAAATTAGCAGGAATTATATAACATTTTATTACTGTTTTGTCACCTCTAATTATGATGTTTAGAGACCTAAAATTTAGTTTAATTTATAAGACTATATGGTAATGTCAACAAATAATTGGGAACAATTGGTCACCCATATGCAAAAAAAAGAACCCCAACCTAAATGTAATACTTATAATATAAATCAACTCCAAATGGATCATAGATCTAAATGTAAGACATAAAACTAAAAACTTAGCTCTTCCGCCAAGATGGCAGCGTAGGTGGTCGCACTCGCTGCCCGCACATCCAGAATGTCCATACAACTAATGCAGTAGCAAAAATTTAAACAACCAGAACGGACAGAATCGAACTGAAGGGAAGTCTGACACCCAGGAGGTAGGAGAAGAC
>PVJI01005369.1:0-97079 GCA_004026765.1 Micronycteris hirsuta | reverse complement strand
TGTAAGTTATTTTCTAGCAGTGAAAAAGGGACATAGAATACTGTGTTTTGAAAATCTAGGGGACCACAAATTTTAGATCCAGTGAGGGATAAATGCATTGAGAAATGGAAGTATAAACTGAGAAGGGGTATTCTGAGTCAACTTCTGGAAGATTTATCACTTTTATATACATAAACTAGCTCATATAGGAAGTATTCTGGGTCTAAATTAAAATAATATTTTTTAAGGCAAAATGTGATTTATCAGTATATTTACCTTCATTTAAAGATCACATTTTTAAACCATATTTTCTTTAAATGAAAGATAGTTTGGGATATTTCAATAAATAGCATGCTTATAATTTTCACTTTTAAGTATATTTGCAATTAAAAATTAAACCACTGTGGTTTGTAGTATCTATCTGGAATAATTATGACTTGCCTCCAAAGACTTCTTGTAGCTTGTGGAGAAACAGCAGCTTTCCGAACACCACCCATTTCCTATCAAGAATCTATGGTCAATCTATTCTTTTCTTGTTACAGAAGGCCTCAGTGACCTCAGAGGAAGATAAGCACCATTGCAGTTCATATACCTGACTTCTCTTCTTGCCTACAGATAAATCTCTGCCAGGTGAAGTAGCAAGGAAATAGGAAAGGAAGGAGAAGCCAGGAGAGACCCATTTTTCTTATCAATTCCATTAACAAAATACAAAGATTCGGAATCTGAAGTCAGTAGACAGTAAATCACTTCCTAGCAAACTTCATGCTCACAGAAGCCCTATGAAAGATTAACATACAAGAATTCCTTTTACTGCACAAACACAGACTGGAGATAAGGGCAAGATTTCTTCTAACCCCTTGCTGAAAAATTAATGAGCATCCTGATGATAAGCCCAGTTTTTCCCCCCAAGCCAAGGCAGGAAGTTATTTTCTTTCACACTAGGAGTGCACAGTCAAACTGCAACCAAATATTTAAACTAAAGCTAGAGGATTTCAATTCCGCAACTGTTCCAATAAGTGTGTTTTTTCCCCTTAAAATGGAGATATCTTATTCATAGCAAGCTTTGAATGGACTGTTAAATAATAGATTTCAATTCTAGCTAAGAGTTGTCATTTTTGGTTTATTTGCGATATGATGGTTGTTCCAAGATCAGTGATGCTTAACAGTGGAGGGTTAACAGGCCTAGCTTTCTTACGAAAGTAAATAAAATTACTAAGGTCGAGTGACACTTAAATAATTTTAAGAAAATTGAAAAAGAATCTTATAAGGTTGTTTTCATAGCAATTTTCCAAGAAAGTAGGAAAATTCCTTATTTTGAAATGCTTCAGAGGAAGGAAAATTTAAAACATATTTCCAGACTTAAAACTCTAATATGTATAAGTATTATTCAGAAACCCCTTGATATCCTAACTATAAATTAAACTTTCGTTATATTGTAATCTTTTTACTCTTTGTTATATCCATTCCTTATTGTCTATCTCATCTTTGAAACATTCCTAGTATAGCTATTTTAAGTTCTATATTTGCTCATGATTATGGAGATACTTATGTTTAAGTGTTATAAAATTACAAAATGTTTGAAAAGAAATTATGTTCTAATTAGTCTAATTATTTGAAATCTAAGTCTCAATTCTTTCAAGACAATGTTATTCAGGGAGCTGATTCTGCCCCCTGGAGCAGAGGCAGGCATACCATCCAGAATGGGCCTTTCTATACCTTTGGTCGCCGTAATTGTTTCAGGGGTGGAATGAGATTAAGCCACAGCTGAAAACAATTCTTTGTTCCTTCACTACTTTTATTTTTTAATTAATTATTTTTTATTTAAATTTTTCATCACTATTTGTCCCCTTCCCCCCGTCCAGCCCCTTGCAATCATCACATTGTTCTCCATGTCCATGAGTTCTTTTTCTCTCTCTCTTTTTTTTCCTTTTTGCTCAACCCCTCCACCTCTCAGCATACCCCAGCCGAAGCTTAGACCATTTTCTTGCACTTTTGATGCCTGGTAAGAAAGACATGGCATATATAAATATTAGTAACTGATTACATATTTTTGCATTTATAAGTTTAGCTGTAAGTCTCATAGATGTGAGGCAAACAGAATGCAGTGATGATAGTCATCCTTGAAGATTCCTTACATCTTGTATTTCCAGCCCTGCAACCAATATTATAACACAAAATGTCCTGTGTTAAATTATTTTTGGTTAAAATTTCTAAAGCAGCTTCTTGCACTGTCTCTTACATTATGCTCTGACAGATGAAGTGCTTCTTAGAATCATTATTGATTACATATATACTAGAATCCTAATTGAATACCCTAGGGGAAACTGAACTGTAAAGTTTTAATATAATATTCACTTGATTGGGAAAACATGCCTTGTTGGGTCATGAGGTAGCGGCTTTATAGTATTACATTCAAAATATCAAAGTAACCTGAGCACATGGACAGTAGGCTTGCCATAGCCTTTTGTGTAATCTTGCCTCAATTGTCCTAAATCATTTGCACTTAGAAATGAGATGAGGCATGTGCAAACACATTGGGCAGAAGAGCTAAGGAGATTAAGCAGCCGTTATGAGTTACTGTCGATTATGTTTGAAATGATATAAAAGGAATGTGATGGTGCTTCTTGCAAAAATTACAGATATTTTGACTCTGCAATGTTAAGAAAGGAAACAAATAGGGAAGATTTTTTTCAAATAAGTCAGTTATTTGTGAGTATGTTACTTATATTTTTGTCACTATACTGTTCATTTATGATTAATAATAATGACTCACTCATTTGATACTGTTGATAGGCTTATTTCACTTAGACTGTGGTATCCATACGTGCCTTATTCCCTGGTCTTTTTTTTCTATATTTTAGAAAATCCAATATATTATAAAAATACATTGTATGGTTATATAAAGCTCTGAAAAATAAAGTTTTCTGAGTTCAGAATGAGACCAGATCTCATATACTAAATTAATTTTGTATCTCAAAAGATAGTGCCTTGTGAAATGATAAATTGCTCTCATTATTTCATTCAATTGTAAAACTTTTTTATCTTGAAAATTAACATAACACCCTCTTAATTTTTTAAAAAACCAAATAAAACATATAATTATCTTTAAAGAAAGTAAAACTGTCTAAAAGTTAATATCCTTCTTAAGATTGAGAACACTTTGAATGTATTTTTAATGGAAAATTTCCAAAAATAATTGATCTGTATAGTGGTGTGGAATGAGAAATAGATGCTTTGAAATGAAAGTCTTTAAATCTAAATTCTACTGTGTTTAAACTTGTAGTTAAAATTCAGAAACCATATTTATTCTTCAATCTATCATTTATTACCATTATGACTAGGTCACCCACATATTTTATTCTTCTATAATTCACTTCTAAATGTCAAATAAGAAAATTTATTGTTAATATAATTATCTGTAACTTAGACTCTGCAGCAATCTAAAAAATAGTTTTAGTCAACAAAAGCAATAATAAACAAGTTGGACTACATCAAAATAAAAAGCTTCTGCACAGTAAAGGAAACCATTAACCGAGTAAAAAGCTAACCTCCTGAATGGGGGAAGATATTTGCAAACCATATATCCAATAAGGGGCTAATATCCAAAATATATAAAGAACTCTTAGAACTCAATAACTAACAAACAAACAAACAGACCCAAAATTGATTGAAACAATGATTAGTAATGGATAAGGAACAGATGTTTTTCCGAACAAGACATAAAGATGACCAACATGAAAAGCTGCTTAACATCAGGGAAATGCAAAATAAAGCCACAATGAAATATCAGCTCATACCTGTCAAATGTCTATTATCAAAAAGACGAGAAATAACAAGGGTCGGTGAGGATGTGAAGTAAAGGGAACCCCTGTACATTGCTGGTGGGATGTAAGCAGGTATGATCGCATGGAGGACCGTATGCATGTATCCACAATGGGGACAATATTCAACCATAAAAATGAATGAAATGTTGCTATTTGTGACAATATAGATGGAACTGGAGGGCATTATGTTATGTGAAATAATTCAGACAGAGAAAGGCAAATACTGGATGATCTTACTTATACGTGGAATCTAAAAAACAAAAAACAGAACAAAACAAGAAACAAAGAAAGCCCAGTACAAGGATATAGAGAACAAATAGGGAGCTGCCTCAGGTGAGGGGTGAGAGGGTGAATGAAGGAGGTCAAAAGGTAAAATTTCCAGTTATAAAATTGATTAAGTCATAGGATGTGATATAAAGCTTTGTGACTTTAGTTAATAATATCCCCTTGTGTATTTGAAAGGAATTAAGAGACTGGATCCTAAAAGTTTCTCATAACAAGAAAACAATTTTTGTAACTATGGGTGTTAACTGGATTTATATTGGTGATCATTTTGCCATATATACAAATTTTGAATTACTACTTAGTACACCTTAAACTTAGATAATGTCGTATCTGTTATGCTACATTGATAAAAAGAAGCATTGCAGTTGCCTTTCCTTAACTGTGGTTTTGGTTACCAAGGTTCTAGTTACCCACAATCAGCTATGGTCTGAAAGAGTTAAACGGAAGATTCCAGAAGTAAACAACTCAATATTTTTAAAGGCACACCATTCTGAGTAGCTTGATGAAATTTCATGCATCTTGCCTTCATCCAACCTAGGATGTGAATCATATCTTTGTCCGGCGTATGCACCTCGTATACACTTCCCGCCTGTTAGTCACCTAGTAGCCTTCTAAGTTCTCAGATTGACTGCCGTGGTATTGCAGCGCAGTAACCGTATTTTATTTAGTAATGACCCACAGTGCAAGAGTAGTGATGCTGGCAATTCACACATGCCAGAAAGAAGCCATGAAGTGCTTCTTTTAAGGAAAAAGGTGAAAGGTCTTGACTTAATGAACAAAGAAAAAAATTGTATCTTGAGGTTGCTAAGATCTGTGGTAAGAATGAGTCTTCTATTCACGAAACTGTGAAGAGGAAAAAAAATATGCTACTTTTTCTGTCACACCTCAAACTACAAAAGTTATGGCCACAGTGTGTGATAAGTGCTTAGTGAAGATGGAAAAGACATTAACTTCTGGGGTGGCAGACATGAACAGAAAATGTGTTTCAACTGAGGACAATGCGTTGTGCTGAGAAGCACTGAGCCTATGTGAAGACTCCAGCAAGGATCTCCTGAAACGAGTGACACCAAGCCATTTACGGCAAGTGAGGGGTGTTTACACAGATCCAAGAATGGGTTTGGGCTAAAATGCTAAATGTTACTGGAGAGAAGAGACTGCATTCACATAAGGTTTATTGCATATATTGTTATAATTATTGTACTATCAGTTATTGCTGCTAATCTCCTACTGTGCTTAATTTTTATAAATTTTGTCAGAAATTTGTGTTTATAGGAAAAAAACTAATATATATGAAGTCCGGTACAATCTGCAATTTCAAGCCACCGCTGTGGGCCCTGGGAAGTACTCTCCACTAATAAAGGAGACGTGTAAAAGCAGTATGCTGTACTGTTCGAATACCTTACAATAAGCATTCGAGATACAATGTGTCAAGTGCAACATAATAAACAGTTTTAGAAAAATGCAGACAATAATTTACAATAAAATTTTTTAAAATAGTTTTAGTTAAAAAGGAGCCAGGCATGGTTGGTGTATTTGAGACTTGAAATAAAGAATCTGGATTTTGTACCATCTCTAATTGACTGCATGAACTTGATTATTTGTTTAAGTAGTCTGGCCTCAAATATTCTTTAATGTGGGTGAACTAGACTGAAAAATATACTGAGCCCCTTTCAACTCTAAATCCTGTATTTCTATGAGTCTAAGTCTCACCAAAGCCTTGGCATTGCTTTCTCAACCCAAGATCAGGCCATGCGATCTCATGATGAAATTCTGTATTCTTTCCAGCTGTGAGAGGCAGTTTAGGAGATGTCAAATGATGCCAAAATGATGTATGTGACAAAGTGGTAGCACTGTGCCTGGAGCATAATAAGTGCTTAGCTAGTATTAGCTTCCCTTATTTTTACACTCCATCTATACACATAAGGCTAGAATGGTTTCCTAACAGTACATTTTGATGAAGAGGGTTTGTGGCAGGGTAATGCTGGAGGAGAGGAGGCATGGTAAGGGAACTATATACAAACTTATATCTACATTGCAACTGAAGATGCTCTCCGATCTTCACGGCTGACATCTGTCCTGGACTATTTGCTGCCTATGCTTGTTATTTATTTTTTAAATCTTATAAATGCATTTGCTGCTTATGTACAGCCTTGCCTGAAGACAGCACAGGACTGCTTCACAGACAGGCATCCTACCTAATACTTACTTGATCTGGCTTGCAGGGAAGACTTCTTGACAACCATGTCACCTGAGCAAAATATACTCATGACACTTCTTGTGATCAACAAAATCACTTTCTATTTAGGTGCATATCATAATAATCTGTAGGGGTTTTTTTTTTTCTTCAAACTCTAAGAACCCCTCTTATCCTCTCTGGTGAGTGTATTTGTCACACTGAAGTCATCTACCTTCTGTCCTCTGATAATTATCGCTGTCGCAATGGGGTGAGAACATGATGAGACCTTCTAGTGAGGATAAATGGTATCACCTGCCAGTGGTTGAAAATACAACATGCAGCTACATTTCTTGATTATTCCAAAAGACCTGTTGGTCTTATGTAAGTCTTCCCAATTTCCTAATATCTCACCTTTATATTGAGGGTGGGAGGTTGGAGATGGGTAGGGCAGGGGAAAGTGGTAGTGGGAAAATGGAGACAACTGTACTCAAACAATTTAAAAAAGGAAAAAAAAGGAGCAGCTATTATCAAAAAGACAAATATGTATTTCAGAAGATGTGTAGAGACGGGAACCCTCATATAACTTTGGTGACAATATGAACCAGTGCAGCCCCTATATAAACCAGTGTAAAAGTTTCTCAAACAATTAAAAATAGAACTACAATATGATCTGTCTATTCCAGTTCTGCACATTAATTTTTTAAATGGAAACACTAATTCAAAAAGATGTGCTCACCCCTATATGTATTGCAATATTATTTACAGTAACCAAGACATGGAAACAATCTAAGTGTCCACCGATACATGAATGGATAAGGATGATGTGGCATGCACACACAGGAGAACTCTGCATGACCATAAAATGGAAATCTTGCCATTTGCAGTAACATGGATGGATCTAGAGGGTATTATGCCAAGTGAAATACGTCAGAGAAAACTAGTACTGTATAATTTCACGTTTATGTATAATCTAAAACAAATGAAGAAACAAAACCAAAATTCAAAGATACAAAGAATAGACTGTTGGTTGTCCGAGGGGCAGGGGATTGAATGATGGGCAGAATGAGCGAAGGAGGTCAGGTATAAGGTGATGGATGTTAAATAGACTTATTGTAATTACTTTGTAGTATTTACAAGGATTAAGTTACTATGCCATGCACTGAAAACTAATATAATGTTATGTACCAATTTTACCTCAATTAAAAAATAAGTAGATATTAAAATATTTAAATAGCATATATCATAATAAATAAATAACATAACATATATCAAAAAGTAGATGTTGTATACAGTAGTTGGTCCTTGAATTATACTGTTTTAGTTCCATGTCATTTGTTATCAAGTTAATAATATAAAATCTAGTTTATATCAATTCACCTTTGGTAAAATTGGTTTCACTATATATTGTTTTGCTTGAAGTTGAAGGGAGTACTGTAATTTCTTACTTTAGTGAATTGTTAATGAGGAGCACCTGAAAATGGAATGAAATGACCATTTTTTAAATTCTCACCATTTTCTAATTGGTTGAACTGGGGCCTGCAGTATTCAAGGTGCCTGAGGTAGACACGTGTAGCAAATAATTGTTATACATGTCTGAGTGTTAGCCCATGTTAGAGGGGCTGATGGAAACAGTCATTTAAGATTATGTAGGGGAGAAGATACTTCATTTTTTTAAAGATTTCCTCAGGGTCAAAGTTAATCTAGTATTTAAGGAAGCGTGGCTGAGAAAATATGAGACATGATATTAATAGATATATCTATACATCAAAGGGAAGTTTTCAATAATATGGATGATATTTTTTTTAAGTGAGTAGACAGGAGATTGTAAGAATATAGAATGATCGAGCAATGCTTCTGTAGTAATCAGGAGGAATTTGTTTCAGAATTCAAAAGCCAACCGACCAGTTACCATTAAAAAGTTTCATTTGTTGTCGAAATTAACCAGATAAATCACTTACCAAACGCTATAAATTTTCACTCTCTGAATATTTGAAATGCACAAATAAAAGATATGCATAGTAAAAACATTATGATTAATATTTTGGCCTCGAAAGCACTTGGACCACAAATATGAGGAAATTAAATGCTTTAAAGGAGATATACCATTGGTGAAAAACTACTGAAAATTTTTCAACAGATAAACCAAAAATTCTATGACAGAGAAAATACATTTGTCATGTTCCTGAACTTAGTAAATCATGACAAGTTAAAATTTACTAACTGAAAAAAAAATTCCTATATTATTATCCTCAAAATTCCTAACCTTGAGGGATTTCCTTGCTGTGAAAGGAACCGGGATGAATTCTAAAATAAATAGCGTTCCGATTTGAGTGTGTCTAATATTTGGACAGAATTGATTATTGTGTGAGAGATTTTAATACAATAGTTACTAAAAGAAGTTATCAGATAATTCCTGAAGTAAACTCCAAATTGTGGCCCCTTATGTATTGTTGAATTCATTATAATTAGCTTGTTCGTTTTTCTTTTCTGCCTTTGGGAGATTTACGAAATAGAAGGAAAAAAAACTTTCTTGTGGTGTGCAAGATTCTTTCCTGTTAATCAGATCCCCTCGGTGCAGACAGTCACTCATTCCCAGGATGATCGGAAACCATGAGGTTCTCAAGTTTACATCCTATGCAGATGGCCACAAATGCTTAGGTTTCACATTGTGGTCTATTCTTCTCTGGATCAGCAGGCATCCCAGAGAATTATATTGTGAACTACATATTTAATATTTAACACTATTAGCCTCATTAAAATGAAAATAAAATGATATTTTTGGGTAGACTATCTTTTAGAATAGCTTTCAACCTAGAGAAAATTTGATATGATAGTGCAGAGACAAAGAAATCACTTGAGATTCCATTAGGGATTGATGTTTCCCCTCCCTGAGGGTATTGCATCAACATAATGTATTTGAAATTTTTCTACAAGGAAGATTTGTTACTTTCCTCCATTTATTTATTTTTTCCATCATTTATTAATATGAGTGTGGATTTATGGGTATTTGTTATATCTTGTTGTAATCCAATACCAATTAATTTATTTTGTTGCTCAAATTGTCCCAGGTTTGGCCACTCGGAGTTCTTTCAATTGTCTCAATAGGTATTTGTTTGGAGCACCTCCAAAAGAAATTGTTATAAAAAATAAATATAATGAGGTATGTAAGGTTATTAGCAAAACAATAAGTATATAAATAGCTGCTCAGTAAATAATACTTACCCTCTTTTCTATGTTTCTATTTCTCTCTATATACTTTAATTATTCCCTTACCTACATACCAAATAAATTTTGCCCTGGTTAGTTCTTTGCCATATTTCTAGATTGATTTTATATCTTCAAGTCTGTATAACCATATCTATAACCTTTTGTTCAGATAAATAATCACAAAATGAACTCTGTTTACACACCTGTACTATTTTTAAATCAATGCCTATCCACCCCAACCAAAATACTAGTATCTTGAACTGAGAATAAAATAATTATGGTATTTCACAATATAGTTCCTTTCTAAATTCTTCTTATTCTACAACTCCTATAATATATCCAAATTTAAAAAGAATATTTACCATTTCCAGAGTGGTCTTGTATTACATTACTTGAGTTTCTTCTTTGATGCTGGTTTATTCCAGCTGAAATACTCTATTTCAATCTGACTACTTACTCTCATTTCAGAAGAAGGTTTGTTAATTAGATTTATATGTTGTAATCTTTGTTCATTAAACCGTGACTATAAATGACATTCTTCCAAATTCTATTCTATATAATTTAGATAAAGATTTAAAAAAATTAATCTCATTAAAATCTGGAAAGTACAATGTATATATACACCATTGAACTGAGTACCATTTCATTTCCCCACAATTGAAAACCAAAATAATAAACACCAAAAATGCTTGGAATAATATCAAGGGTTAAAGGAAAGAGTAATAGATGGCGAATGCAAAGTATAAATTGATGTAAACACTCTTGAAAATAATTTGAGATTACCAAGTAAAGTTGCACATATGCAATTTTATTCTTAGAAATTTTTTTGTATAACTTTTCTGTAGATATGTACAAGAATGCACATACCAACATTATTTCTAAAAACAAATCACTAGACAGAAATCAAATGCCTATTAGCATTGGAACGGATAAATAAGATTTTTATAGTCATATAAAGAAATGCTATTCAACAGTGAAAATTAATGAACTGCCTTCAGTTTTATCAACATTTATGAACCTTAAAAAGATATTTAATTAAAAATATCAAGCCACAGAAGAGTACAAATGCATAATTACATTGAAATAAAGATCATCTGTGCAAAATTTTAAATTAAGTAAAGCTACATACATATGCTGTTACACTGTGCAACATAAAAGAATAAATAACAAAAATGTGTATAGTGATTTTCTTGGGCAGGAGGGAGATGAAGGATCTCTTAGAATGAAATCAATTAAGACTTTGATTACAATAGTAATATTCTATTTAAAATTCGTAGTGGCTATTGGTACTAATTTCATTATTGTCTTGAACTATTATAGGGTTTTTGTATTTCTTTTATGTATATTTACAAAAAAAAGATTGTTCGTGAGGGAGAAAGAAAATTAATGAGCAAAAACATTGGAGCCAAATGGGCTAGATTCAAGTTCTTCTTTTGTCACTTGTAATGGTAACTTTGGGCAAATTACTAGAATCTTCTGGGTATTCCCTATGTGTAAAATGGGTAAATAACAACAGCTCTCTCAGTGAAAAATAAATGAATTTATATACATAAGCCATTTTGGAACAGTGGCTAGGAGCCAGTATGTACTAAATAAATGTCAGTTTTCATTTTTAATTCTGGAGGAACAACTATCTCACTTATGTTTTTTGTATTATTTACATAAACAAGCAGTAACTTGAACATAATGTAAACACTAAAATTAATACATATTTGTTTATTTTTAATAGCATTATTCAGTACAAGAACAAACCTCTCTCTCCACACACACACAGGTGGATTCACACCATGAGTTCTCTGGCTGCGCCTACCTTTGCAAACTCTTCAAAAGAAGACAGGACCTCCCATTGGTTTTTCAAACACAGCTTGTCTGCCATTTTATGTGCTGTTTTATCTATGCAGAATTCTCTTCATTTAGCTCTTTACATCTTTGGCTCACCCTAATAGGTTAATTTTGGACAAAGTGACCATTCCTAAGGTAGGTCAAAATTTCATTCTGTGTGAATTTAATTATATTCTTTCATAGTATTTTTCACAGCAAGTTAAAAGTATTCCATGTCTGTTGTACCCTTCATCCCAACACACAATTACCTGAATGTTACGGAGCCAGGAGTTCAGCCTTTTTCACTGTGTCTCCAAGACATCTATACAGAGTATGTGCTCCATATGTGTTCATTAAGCAAATGGATGAATGTATGCCAGAACAAGTAAAGAAATTAATAATCCTGCTCTTAATATTCCCAGGTACTTAACTGCTTTATAATTTAATTATGTAAATTGCCTGATTATGTTTTCTTCATTTATCTAACTTCCTGCAACTCCTGATTTCTTTTTTTTTTTTTTTGAGGATAAAGAATTTTTCTTTGACAAATAGTTTGCCAAATAGTTTGTGAGTGTGTTAGCAGAAGGTAGACTAGACCTAGAAGTCCATATTGGTCTGCTTTGTAAAGTATTGAAGTGAATTGTATTTCAGCTGAAATGTGTGATCATTCTTCTCCTTAGTTTATGAAGAATCTTTTACAAAAATAATTGTTATAGTATAGCTTGAGGAGTGATACTCTACCCCATTTATAAAACTGTTTACATGAGACAATTACTTTATATGAATAATACTAAAACTTTTGCAAAAGTCATATTTAAGACATCTACAAAGAGAACCCTAGCAGAATAAGCCTTTTAAGAAACAGTTATTAAATGCAAAATTTAAGCTTCTAAACTACTTTTATATGGCATTCTCACATAGAAGAAAGTTGTGAATATTTATACTTACTTTAAAATGTAGAGGTTGAAAGCCACTTGAAGAGGTCAGATTTGTCTTGATGGCATGAAATTAGAGTAGGGAGTGAGAAGTACTTATAAGTTAATGCAGATTTTTGTTATTACTTAAAGACTGTGCTTTCTATATTCCTGTCTTCCTTCCCCTCATTCTCAAGTAAACTGTGCCTCCATTCGCCCCAATCAGGGCTGTCCTCAAACAATTTAGATTGCCAGAGTAGGAAGCATCTTCAATTATTTATATCTTACACAAAATGAAAACATCATTTAATTAGGAGGTTAAATATAAACATATATGCTATATAAATGAATACTAAATTAAAATTGTCACAGCAAAAAGTAAATAAATAAGACAACTACTTTCCAAATAAAGAATCCAATAAATATAAAACTGCTCATTGATCACTTCAGTCTGTTGCTTGTGTTATTATTTTTTAAGACACACTTTATAGATTCTATATAAAAATCTACAGCAAAGTAGTGTTTAAAGAACAAAAGCAATGGGATGAATCAAATTCCTCAGAGTTCAACAATCAATATAAGAAATCTTCCCCACACCATGAGTCTGTATTTAGTCAGCCATTTCAAATGGTCTTCTTCAAGAGACTTTGACAGCAGGTCACTCAGGAGGGTGCCACAGCGGTGGCTGTCAAATCATTCCAGCTGATCTAGAGATGAGAGCTAGTGAAATGAATCATAGAGTTTAAACTGATTTAAACTTGGTATAAACAATTTGGAAGACTATACATTTTAATGGTTACATATGAATTAGAATTATCTTGAATTATCTAAAAAATATGTTGATGTCATGGATTTCTAATTTTCACTGATTTTTTTTAAGAAATCATTACGTTTAACATAAAAAAGTAGTTGGTGTGCATGACAGCCATGTGGGGTGCTTACTTTTCATTCATATCACATTTATAAGCAATAGAATATGAATTTTCCACTTTTAATTAAGGAGCAGGCAGTTACAGGAAATTTATTTAAGGGTTATATTATACTGCTAAATTAAGTGGGAATATTAATAACTCATGATGTGTTTTAATAAAAAATTCACTGATTTTGAGAATTTGAAGAGGCATTTTAAAAATAACTACTGGATCTAAAAAATAAATTTTATTATTTATAAAACAATAAAGCTCGTGAATTTAGCAGTTCTGCTACATCAATCTTATTTACTGCGACAGTCACCTGGAGAATGAAATAGAAATGGTTTCGCTTCTTGCCTTACTGAACACATGTTTTACTGTGGAGAACTGTAACTCTACTCACAAGCTGGTCTCTGATTTTTTAAATATTGCTAATAATATTGACAAAATTCTGGAAATTAACAAAACTTATTGGAAATGCTAGTCTGAGTTTTCATTTAATGAGGAGCAAAAACCAGTAGTGGATAATATTTAAAAAGCACAGACAACCTTAGAATGAGAGCAGCTACAACACTGATAAAGGTTGACATTTTGACCAAGAAATTTTATTTAACCTCACTGTGCCTCTATTTTCTCTGGTAAGAAAGGAAGGGAGGGAGGGAAGGAAGAAAGAAGGAATGAAGGAGAGGAGGAAGGGGAAGAAAGAAACTTATAATAGGGTGTACCTCAAAGTGTTATTTATATAATATTACACAATGCACTTAAAACGGACATTGGCTATGGAATATATATATACACACATATATAATGTATAATTCTATGTGCATATATATGTATATATACTGAATATATTTTCAGATTATATTGAACTTTTATAATTTTGATCTCATTTGGGAGCACTTTATTTTATTGATACAGTTAATATAATAAACTATACACAAGTGGGCAAAAGCAGATTTACAGTTGTGTGTATCCAAAATACAGTTTAGTTTTGTATTATTATTAATTATTACTGTATTATTTTCCATTAAAACAGCTATAAACCTACTTTTGGCCCACCCTGTATTATTGTCATGGGTAAGTCTAATCAGATTTCCTAAGATTGTCTCCATTTGAAATACTATTTTCCATCATTTCCACTATTGTCACCCTCATATTTATTTCTGTGAGATATACGAATCTTGACCAGTGCTATTGTGGAAAGAAAATTAAAATTCAATTGTTAAAGATAATGTGTGCATAAAATCACTGTGAGCATACTCTAGAAATATATATCTTTTCTACTACAGTTTATAAATGGTGACATTTCACTTTCACAAAATACAAAAGCAGCCAAAACAAAGTATTTCTAAGAGCTTTTATGTAAAACAAAGGGAGCTGTATTATCCTGTCACAATTCTAGTGTCTAAAAAAGGATTACTGGGACAAATAAAGTCAAACATCTTGTTCCATTGAGTGTTTAAGGATGTCTATCACAACATGAAGAGGAGTTAAGTATGAGCAGGGAGAGAAATCTCTCAGTATTGCCGAGTATTTTCTTAAGTGGATTCCCGAACCCTCTCCAGGCCTATCTGAAACACTCCTTTTCTGCACATACAAGTCAAATCCAATATCACTCATCCTAGGAGAAACAAACCTAAATGGAGAATTAAATACAATATGAAGGGTATCTGTGCTTAATCTGAAATATTAGACAACAAAAAGAACATCTGGATGCTTTCCTGGGACTTCTATCTCTACATGCTTGGCAGGTTATTATATATAAATATAAATGAAATAAAAGCAGAGATTATGAACATTTGGTTAAGTTAGTTGCTATCATGTTAGTCTAAAAAATATGTGGGAAGGGAAATATTTATTCTCTAATTCAATAAAAGTAATTACAATGTATTTTAATGAAAGTATTCTAATACACATTAGAAATTGTTTTAAAGGTATATGCTAGAAAATATTTCAGCTTCTACTTGAATTTTTATTTCTCATTGAAAATTTTATCTTTCCATTTCTGCTTGTTAGTTGTCTGTGGTTTGAAAGAGATTTTCCTATTTCTAGTTGGGGTCATGAACACTGTATGAGGAAACAGACATTCAAACAGATTTGGGAAAATATTTTCTTTTGAGGCTTATCAATTTAAGAAAAAAAGGGCCCTGGCTGGTGTAGCTCAGTGGATTGAGCGCAGGCTGGGAACCAAAGGGTCCTGGTTCGATTCCCAGTCAGGGCACATGCCTGGGTTGCGGGCCAGGTCCCCAGTGAGGGCCACGTGAGAGGCAACCATACATTGCTGTTTCTTTCTCTCTTTCTCTCTCCCTTCTCCTCTCTCTAAAAATAAATAAATAAAATCTTAAAAAAAAAAAGAAAAAAAGGGATAATCTTATTAAATAAATTAATACATATTAAACAAGGCTGGGAAATTAAATAGCAACTTTATTTAATATATTTTATGTGATAAATTATGAGAAGTGCTACCCCCTAATTTAATGGCATTTAAGTTTAAAAAATGTTTTATGATAAAATTATATATAAATTAATTAAACATTTTAAACATTAACATAAAATTGGAAATAAGAAAATTAAAAATAAATTCTAGTTATAAACAACTAGAAAAATTCTCTGTAAACATTCTTTTTTTTAAAATGTATTTTGTTGATTATACTATTACAGTCATCCCATTTTCTCCCCTTTATTCCCCTCCAGCCCACATCTCCCCCATTCCCCACCCTTTAGTTTTTGTCCATGGGTTATACACATAAGTTCTTTGGCTTCTATGTTTCCTATACTATTCTTAACCTCCCCCTGTCTGTTTTCTACCTACCGTTTATGCTACTTTTTCTCTATACTTTTCTTCCTCTCTCCCTTTCCCACTCCCCTGTTGATATCACTCCATACCTTATATAAATCCCTTTAACATTTCATATAATAAAGGCTGGGTGATGATGAACTCCTTGAACTTGACCTTATCTAAGAAGCACTTTACCTGCCCTTTCATTCTAAATGAAAGTTTTGCTGGATAGAGTATTCTTGGATGTAGGTCCTTGCCTTTCATGATTTAGTATACTTCTTTCCAGCCCCTTCTTGCCTAAAAGGTCTCCTTTGAGAAATCAGCTGACAGTCTTATGGGAATTCTCCTTATGAGACAGTAGGTAACTGTCTCCTTTTCTCTTGCTGCTTCTAAGATTCTCTCCTTATTTTTAATCTTGGGTAATATAATCATGATGTGCCTTGGTGTGTTCCTCTTTGGGTCTCGCTTCTTTGGGACTCTCTGAGCTTCCTGGAAGTCTATTTCCTTTGTCAGATTGGGGAAATTCTCCTTCATTATTTGTTCAAATAAATGCTCAATTCTTTGGTCTTCCCCTTCTCCTTCTAGCATCCCTATGATCCAGATGTTGGGCTGTTTACAGACATCTCGGAGGTTCCTAAGCCTCTCCTCATTTTTTTGAATTCTTGTTTCTTCCTTCTGGTCCACACCATTGATTTGAATCCCAGTTTCCTTCTCTTCCCTATTGGTTCCCTGCATATTTCCCCTCATTTTCTTTAGCGTATCCTTCATTTGTTCATTTATTTGCGTCCAACTTTCTTCCAATTTTGTGAGCATCCTGATTACCAGTGTCTTGAACTGTGCATCTGATAGGTTGGCTATCTCCTTGTCCCTTAGTTTTAATTTTTCTGGAGCTCTGTTCTGTTCTTTCATTTGGGCCATTGTTTTTTCTCGGTGCCCCTGTTACTTTAAGGGGCAGAGCCTTAGGTGTTCACCAGTGTGGGGTAACCTACTTCGTTATGTTGTGACGCTTCCTTGGGTGTGGGGCTTGGGAGGGAGCAATGGTGCTTGATCTGTGTACTGCAGGCTCCCATTCACCCCCACCAATAAGCTCTCCTGTGAGGCTGGGAGCTACTCCCATCGCTGCCTCAACCCCCACAGGTGCTTTCAATAGGTGGTCCGAGGCTTTTTTTTTCCCGTGATGGTGGGCCGCGAGGTCTGCTCCGCTCCCCAGCTCCTTCTCCTGGTCTATCTGGGCAAGAAAGAGGGACTGCCCAGTCCACCAGTCTCAGCCCCGCTGGTTCCCGTGGGCTTCTCTGGGTGCACTGGCTGCAGGCTTCCCTGAGTGTGTGGGCTGCACTTTGGCCAGGCGCGCCCTGCATGAGTCTCTCTGGACAAACTGCCATCTCTCTACGCATGCTCTCTGCCCGGTTCTGCCCCGCTTACTGGTCTGGTTGAACGTGTCCTCTCTAATTTCCTGGCTGTCGGACTTCCCCTCTTCCCCTCGATTTGATTCTCTGTCCATTCTAGTTGATTGTTTTGCTTTTAAATTGTTGTTTTTCTCTTTGGTTGTTAGCGGAGGCACAGTGTGTCCACCTAGGCCTCCATTTGCCGGAAGTCCTGTAAACATTCTTATGTACATACCTTTTTCATTTTTGTATGAATAGAGATGGCATATAAGAAAAACATAAGTTTTAAATGGTCAGGCTAAAATTTGGTCATTAGAATCAGTAAGTTTCTCTCTAAAAATAACTTGTGTATTTGTTTTTCAAAATAATATTTACAATTAAATTGCATTATTTTAAAGAACTAAATATAAAATCAGTAAAATATTCCAATCTTGGTAAATAAAGAAATCTAAAATAAATAAATATATTTTAACCCCTCTTTATGTTCACTGAGGAACCTGGAAAGAACATAAACATGAAAGGCGCTTTTTTTCTGTCTCACTGGACCCATAAAGTAAAAAGGTTAATCATTCCTCCTGGATCTCTGTGAGGGTCTAACTTAAAAAAGCATTTATAGTCCATTAATATTTGATAGAGGACAACCTCAAAATAGGTTTTTTAAAGTATTTAGCTTAAAACTCTTTCCTTTATGAATGAGATGGAATCTGTAAAGAACTCTGAGCTACAGAGTAAAACAGCAAGGTAAGATGTCAGGAATGGCAATAAAGGGTTTATGGTAGCTTGGAACAGTGTTCTCGGTCTTTCTATTATTAATTATACCTGCACATAATTTTGCCATTTGCCTTTGCAGTGGCCATCAGTAGAGAAGGCAGAGTATTTATTATCACCTTATTGACCATGTGACTTGCTGGAACAATAAAATGTTAACAGATGTGGTGTAAACAAATAGAGGTTTTAAAATGGACTTTTGTTGTTTGGCTTAGTCATTTGGGTTTCTACACCTGCCATGAAAAGAACCTGCCCTGGGTAATTGTAGGTCCCCAGAAAGAAGAAGGCAAATGAAGAAGCCCAAGAATCATGTTAATCCCAGCTTAGACCAGGTAAATCTAGTTGAGATCAACCAAACTGCAGTGAAGAACCAAAAGCCAGAAAAGTAAGTATTTGTTGCCAAAAGCTATTCAGCTTTGGGGATCATTTCAAACACAACGTTATCACAGTAGCTAGGTGATAAGTGGTAAAGCTTTGGTGAATCACTCAGGCTCTGGAGCCAAACTGCCTGTGTTTTCATTTAACTAGTGTTTTTAACTGAATGACGTTGGTTAAGTTGCTGACATTTTACTGTAGGATTCTGTACTAAGAAAGGACAGTGTAAATACATTGAGTATTATATGAAAATTACATGAGTTCAGACATAATATGTTTGGAAAAATATCTGGAAAATATTAAGTTCTCATTATATATAAATGTTACAGTTATTAATAATGTCCAAAATTTTATATACCTTCACCTAAAATGGTGATCTTTAGGTAAAAGTAAATTAACCTTCAGGGTCTATACATCCATAAAATAACTAAAACTTTATAGATTATAAACAAGTATCATTCTGAATCTCACAAGTTAACTGCTGAGTGATTGAATTACCTGCAATGACTGAACATTTTAATACTTTTCTGACATCATAGAGGAAATTAAAGTTGGTGACCACAATATTTGGATATAATCAAATTTTGAAAATTCTGAATGCAAAGGCATTCAAATCTGTATTTCCTGTTGCAGCTATAATAAAATATCCCAAACACAGTGACTTAAGCAGTAACAATTTATTATCTTACAGTGAGGAGGTCAGAAACCCAAAATGGGTCTCACTGGGCTTAAGTTAAGATGTGCTTAGGGTAGGATTACTCTCAGAAACTCTAGGACAGGACCCAAATCCTTGTTATTCCATTTTTCAGAGATGGCCAATATTCCTTGGCTCTGGCCTGTTTTTCCTTCTTTAAAGCTAACACTGCTACCATCTCTCTTGGGCCTTCTCTGCATTCCCTTTCTCTTTAAGGACCCTTGTGATTATATCGAGCTAGCTCAGATAATGCAGAATAGCTTTATGTTAATGTCAGTCGATTAGCAAACGTAATTCCATCTGCACTTTACTTCCTGCTTGCCATGTAGTCTAATATTCACCAGTTCTGGAGATTGGATGTAGATATCTTTAGAAGAGGTGCTCTTCTGCTTAATGCAAATAGTCAATTTAATTTCTCAGGATAAAATAGCATTTCCAATTCCACTTATTACAGTGAAAAATAAGAATGCCTTGCTACAATATGTTCATTTTGTCACAATATAATTTTTCTTTGTGCTGCTCTGCATTTCAGTCTTCATTGGGTGACTTTGAATATCTTCTTAAGTGTTACTTGTCATTTGCATGCAAGTGCATGTTCCTTTGAAAGATATTCTTTTAGTGTAAAAATATGTATATCTTATTTCCACCAGTAAAATCTTCCAAGAAATAGTATTGTATATTTTATATACAGGTGCACATTTTTTTAATCTTATTTAGAAAACTTGCTCATAAGAGATGTGTTTTTAAATTAGCTGACTTGGGATTAAAAAAAACTGTTCACATCTATTGTTTTTTATGGCTATAACATTATACAAGTTTTTATTTTTAATCCATTATTTTTTACCCTTTACTTTAATACTAGCCATGTCATATTAATATATATAATAAAAGAATATTTTTAATAAAATGAAGTAAAATTCCATTGGATAATTTTTGTACAATTATGGCATTTGAAATAATCCATATGAAATTCAGTTGAAACATGAAATCTATCAAGACCTTATATTTGTTTTTAATATCAAATTTGTATTTTCATGTTGCTTTTGTTTTATATATTGAATTCTAGATATAACTATTTTTAGAGCAAGAAATGAAATACTTTAAAATTTGTTTTTAGGGTGTAGCTAAAAATGAAAGTATATACAATTATTTTTATATAAATGTAACCAGCAGTGCATCATACAAAGAATTAAGGGAAAAAATCTTAGTTTAGGACATAGATCTTATTTCTTTCAATCTCTTTAACTTGTTTCTGGGATATGGGGAAGAAGGCATTATTGAAAATTAGAGGGATCCATTACTATTACAATCACTATTAGGCTTTGAGTCCTAAGCATCACTTGACAGCAAAATTTTATCACTCAAAATACTCCTTTTCCACCCTTTTTTAGTTATTTTGTAATGTCATACCAACTATTTATTATGTCATACCAACTATTAAATTTAATATGGTATCTGCAGTTTTACTTATTTCTTAAATGCTTAGAACACATGGCCTAAAAATTATTTATTGCTGTGACCATTCTGAACAATTCAAGGATAAACTCTGCTGCCAGAGGGACTTCGCTAAAGAAAATTAACAGTGTCTACCATGTAACCTTCCAATATGAGAGACAAAGACATATTGCTGTGGATTCTGGAGAATAACACAAAACACCAGTTACTCTGAGCTTTTTAAAGCCCGTAGGCCTACAAATAGCAAAAACCACATAATTTAAAAAGAAGGCTAAAATCACTAAGAAGTATAATGGAGCCCTTTTGAAGTTAATAGGGTTTTATGCCTAGGCTGGCAAAATTGGTACTGCTTTCAAAACCTATTCTAACCATGAGGTCATTGCACTTTTTTTAAAGACAGAGAATAAATTTTAAGGAAAAAGCTACCAGACAAAATTCAACTGTAAAACAATTTGTTTTTGGGTTTCAAATTGATAGAGCCATTTAAAAAATATCAAAGTCCCTCAAACTGGTTTAAGAAAACAAAATGTTATAATGCTATAGGTCACTTTGAACACGGCGTCTTCATCGTATTCATGCATTTGTTTCCCTTTGATTTTAAGATGCTCTAAGGGAGAGTTTTCTTCCTCTGTTCTCAGCCAGTTCTGATCTGTGCCATTTTCAAGCCTTCTTAAGTCTACAGGGCTTCCATTTATGGCTTTAATTTTCAGTGTCATGTTCTTTCCAAATGCCAATAAAATCTAACTTTAAAAAACACAAAAGCAGGAAATAGTTGAATGTTACTTTAATTGGCCTGTCCAAAATAAAAATAAACAAGTTACTAGTAATTGTTCTTTTTTTTGGACCATGAAAATAAGAAAAAGAAATATCTGTAATGGCAAAGTATTAATTCTACCTCCTCGTTAAATTCAAAATATATTTAATTCCAAATGTATCTGAAGGAAATTTAAACTTTAAAAACAACAGCTTCATACTAATCATACTTATTCTAATGAGAAATGCCTAGATAAAACAGAATTTAAAATATAGTGTATATGAAAAGAAATATTTACAGCACAACCTAATTTTCTCTTAGTCCCTTGGGCAACCTGAAGTTAATTATGGCCAGAATAACTCTATTTTATCTATTATTTTGAGAATCAGAGAACACAATTGCTTGGTACTGCATTTTTTAATTTAAAAAGCTTTGTCAGATGATATGATTTGAAAAATAATGAGTAATAATAAGATTAAATGAAAAGCTCCAGAGCATGAAAATGTTACTGTAAACTTTAAATGTGCATTTTCACAGCATTACCCAAATATATGGTTAGGGGAAAGGTGTATTTTGACAAAATAAAATTAATTAAATATCTTTGCTTGAAAATATTCTGCAAAATCATATCTCCAATGCATTCCATTAAATTTGGAGGAAATATATAATGAATGAAAGTTTGAAGATTGGCATTATTTGTGTCATAATACCCACAAACTCTTTCTATCACTCATTTATTTTAGTTCAAGTGCAGAAGTTCTAATTCCATCTTTGATTAAACAAAACACATGTATGCATAATGCAATGGTGAATCTAAACAAAATTGCACTCACACTATCTGAAAACATGCCACCAATTTTCCAAGTTAATGTTTTAAATTAAAAAAAAAAACAGACTGATTGACACATTTTAATGTAAAAGCATATCTGGAAGGGTTTTTGTTTACACTTTTCCTAAACATTCACTTCCAATTATCAAATAAGTATGGCGATTCTCCTGAAACACTCTCTTTCCTAAGGATGTAATTTTTTATTCATCAGTACTTGCTCAAATTTTCTTAATTACCAGTTTCCTCCTCAAGATGCAGCTGAATGCAATGGCATCGATTCTTTCAGGATCTAAACACATCCTTCCAAACTTTCCCACTACCCCCGCCAAATGGTTTGTTAGAAAAGTAGAAATCCCCCTCTGAAGGAAATGGAAACTATGTTATCAAATTACACATTGATGCGAAAATGGCTATAAAACTCTTTATTATTCAGTTCCATTAAATTGATTTAAGCATGGTGGTGCACTCTGATTAAGTAACAGAATTTGATGGAAGCGTTGGGAACTATTTCTTGACTTGACCCATGAAACTTACTGTACGCAATTCTCCATGCCTTTTTCCTTTCTTTGGACATCAGGGTCCAATGTGAATGAAGTCCAAGGGTCAAAAAACACAAAGACTCAAATAAAAGAAACTCTGACTTGTCTATCACAATAGAAAGAATGGTAGAAGCCATTCAGAAAACACTAGATTTGGAATTTACCAGAATGAAAAATGAACGTCACTCACGTTTGAGTCTCTGTGTATTTACTTATTTATTAGAAGAGCTAGCACTACATGAGCTTATACTAAAATTGGTAACTGGAAATGTATTGCTGCCTTTACACACACCTCAAGTACGTGATATTGACTTAGTGATTGGACAACAGTGATAAGAAAATAGATATTGCAAGTTACAAAACTGAAGATCTGTGTTATAGAATGGAAAATATTCAGTAAAACTGTTGCCCACAAAACTGTGGGAAATTTTGAAAGCAGACTATGTGCCTACTGACACTGACTTCAGGAAAATGTAGTTAAAAAACATACTGTGTATTAGCTATGATTGGAATTTGTAGTAAGACATTCTAAGGAAGGAGCTCAAGCAAGAATGGACTGTTTTTCAAACGTGTATGTGAACAGAGAAAATGTAGAAGTAAAGAAAATTATGGATATGGAGAAAGGAAAACCCTTTTGCATTGTTAGTGGGAATGGAGACTGATGTAGCCACTGTGGAAAGCAGTATGGAGATACCTCAAAAAACTGAAAATGGATCTGCCTTTTGACCCAGTGATCCCACTTCTGAGTGTATATCTGAAGGAACCCAAAACACTAATTCCAAAGAACATAAGTACCTCTATGTTCACTGCAGCATCATTTACAATTGCCATGAGATGAAGGCAGACCAAATACAGGAGTGGATAAAACAACTATGGGACATTTACACAATGCAATTCTACTCAGCCTTAAAAAAGAAGAAAATTTTCCCCTTTGCAATAGTGTGGGTGGACTTGGAGAACATTATGCTAAATGAGATAAGCCATTCAGATAAATACCATATGATTTCACTCATATGTGCAATCTAATGAACAAGCTGATTTACCAAATAAAACAGAGACAGAATCATAGAGCGATGGAGAGCGATGACAGAGATGGGGAGGAGGTTAGGGGATGAAGGGATTGAGCAAAAAGGAAAAAGGATTTATGGATATGGACAACAGTGTGGTGACTGCCGGGGGAAGGGAGGGTGTAAGGGGACTAACTGATAAGGTAAAAAGTACAATGAAGATTAAATTTTTAAAAAAGAATAAAAGGTGTATAATGTAAAAAAAATAAAGTTATGAATTTGGAAAAGGCATAGCAATGAAGGTTTAATAAGATTCATTAGTTGGGCAAGCATCTTAGTCCTGAGATAAAGATATTTCAAACTATGCTGGCCCACTTGCATCTTTTCCTTCAGTTTACCTCAAACTAGCCAAATTTAAATGGGAAGAGGAGCCTAAAATTAATAAAGCAAATACATAAAGAAATTAATAAAGCAAATACATAATAAAGCAAAATTCTCTTGATTTATGCACCAAGAGAACTTTGTATGAATTTACTGGCACATTTGCAACACCTGCAAGCATGCAGTTCAGAAACATATTATATCTTGAGAGAATCATTTTGGCAAAGAAACAACAAAGCCAGAAAACAAAACAAAACAAAAAAAAACTTTGACTTTTTTATTTCAAATCGATTTTTGATGTTCAGTGTTGCACAAGTAAGAATGTTACCAGAGGAAATAGGTCCTTCTGCACTGTCACAGGAAAAGAATTTCAGGGACCCTCGTGTAGGAGGAGTTTTAAGCAATAGCGGCCAAGTTTAATCAAGTGAAACGCGACAATACACTCTTGGAGACACAGAGAGCAGGCAGCCGAGGAGGCAGCGGCTGCCCTGAGGTCTTTGTTAAACTTCTTTATGTTTCCTTGGATTTAGAAAAGAACAGGCTTTCTTTCAAACTATCCAGCCTCTTCCCTGGCTTTTTCTGAGCTCCTGTCTGTGCCCTCCCTCTACCCAATCTCTGTCCTGGATTTTCTGTGCCCTGTGCCCTTCCTGTTGTGTGGCCGTCATTTTGGCTGTTACTGTACACGTGCTTATAAAAGGAATTCCTCTATACCATTTTCTACCTTAGTCAGTGGACCCCACCCCCTTCCCTAGCTGACTTCCCTGTCTACTTGGATATTTTAATCCATTTGGCAGAACGATGTTGGTTATTCCCTGGGGTGACTGTAAAGCTGTCTTTTTCCCTATTTATTCAGGCTTAATCAGATGTCTGATTCCATTCACACTCATCTCCTTTGTTAATATCTAACTTCCTTCTCTAACAGGAAGAACTCTGTAAATCTCTGTTACCAAATAGTACAAAATAGGTATTTTTTTCCCAAAATAAACTCACTTCAGCTTTAGCTTTAAAGCATAACAAATACGGAGGAATCCGTCAGAAGGAAGAGATCCAGTAATCGTGAAGAACAATGTTCAGACAGGAAAAATAGAAGGGTTTCATTAAAGCGATTCTTCCGTAGTCAAACAGAAGTTGCCTGGACTATAGGACTTTATTATTGCTCCAAAAAAAATGAATTCAGTATGTTTCTCCTTCTCTGCTTTTCCAGATGAGAATTGCAACTACAGTTTTCCCGCCCCTGCTCCTCAGTTCTATAAACTGAGACATGTGAAAAGCAGATAAGATGACTTTTGGTTTATAAGTTGTCATACAATTAGGAACTCACCAAGATCAAACAGATAGCCTCGAGATCTTAAACTTTGAGTTGTTTGAAATAATCGGATGTTTTTGTTTATCTTCTTTGAAAAGGGATTGATTTTGTTTTCTTTGAATTGATGGGTTTTCTGGTGGCAGACAGGACATGTATTTACTAAATCCATTTCCTCTTCTTGGAGAACCAGTTACAGAGTATTTGCTAGAATCGTTTGTATTTGAATATAATTGAATTAAAATGAATATAAGCAAAACGGATGTGAATTACTTCTTTGGCCTCTAAAATCATCCTATGCGCAGTCTCCATAATTTTTCTCTTCTGTCGGTTTAATTCAGGTAGGCATAGCCACCTTGTAAACCTTACTGATGTGGTGGTCCTAAAAAATGGAACTGCCTTGCTTTTTGAATTACTGCTTTGAGAAATACCCATTTTAGTCTTTATGTGAGTAAAAAATGAATAACAGAAAATAAAATACATAATGAAAAATAATAAATAATAAAATATAGTTCTATGATCTTACCTATGTCTTCTGTGTTCTTATAATGTTTATTTACAATCTAACAACTCTACCTTAGGTAGTTCCCATAGGTCACTGCCAGACATGTGAAACATTAAGGTATAACATAAAATTTGCAGTTATGTCAAAGTTGCCTTTTATGGTATAATTATAGGTTTAATTGACTTTGTTATTCCATAGATCATCTCAAATAAATCTACTTAATTAAACAAATAGTGCTGGGTTGATATTTATGTGTAATACCAAGCTAGTATTAGAGATAAGGCAGTGAATAAGACAGAAATCTTTTCCTGAAGATTAGACTCCAGTGAAATTCAGATAAATAAAGAATAGTAATAGAATGTGGAAAATGCTATGACGAAGTGAGGACAAAGGGCATATGAATAAGTGCTAGGTGATAGAAGAACTTCCAAGATAAATGACTAAACCTAAGCATCAAGCATGAGTAGGAGTTAGCCAAACAGGGTTAACTGAGAGTAGGAGAGAGACAGTGGATGTGCAAATTTTCCGTTATAACTGTGGGTATAACGGAAAATTAGATGATGCCATATTAAAGAGTTGTGATGTTTTCTAAAGACAGAAAGACAGAATTTATCTGTTAAAATCAGAAGTGGAGCAATATTGAATTAGTACTTTAGAAAGATCACTTTAACTTTTTTTTGTCTGAATTCAGGATACAAAAGAACGATAAAAATTCCGTGGGAGAACACATGTCTAAACTAAGATAAGGATAGTAGATTAAAAAAGTAGCAATATTTCAGAGGTGTAAGGAAGAACTATTAATGTGACAAGGTTGTTAAGTGCATAACTGAAGGATAAATGTGCTCAAGGTGAAAAGTTGTTCATTAATATCAATTCAATGATATTACTCATTGAATGGGAGAAAACAGGAAGTACAATTGGTTTGGGGGTAAAGATAAGTTTTTGATATATTATGTAGAAGTATGCATTAGCACTGTGAAACTACTAACTGGAATTATTTTAAAGTTGCTCTGGAACTTAGAAATTGGCTTTGATTAAAAATAACTATACACCAGAAATGAGTCCACAAAGGGCACACAGAAAATAACATAAAATCTTGCATCATATGTTATCCAGTGATGTAATATTTGTGACATGCTCAAAACCAACATTATAAATGGTGCAACTAAAATTCTTTGATTTTAAGTTTAATACTTTAATTCTCATTCTTATGAGCTTAACTCCATGAAAATGTCAATACTGAACAAAATTTTTGAATGAAGCAACGATATAAAATTTTATACTTTTATCTGCTTGCCGTTGTGTACCACTCAAGACATCACACGCTCTCACAAAGCATGATTTACTACTATGGGTTCTGAAATTTGCTTGCCTTGCAGTCCGCCCTATTTTCTCTCAACCTGGCATTCCGAGGTCCCTTAAACATCAGTTCTTGATGATCTACTAAAAATGTGATACAGATTTTTCTATTTTTAAGCGTGATAGCCTCCAGGGTAAATCAATGTATGTGAAGCGTTTCTATCCTGTCAGAGAATTACTAAAATAAACAAAGTGACGGAGTAGACACACTCAGTAAATGTGGCAGTGGCATAATGTGTATATTTACAAAATGTTCATAATAAATGACATGAAGGGAAAGGAGAAAATTATGAAGCTTCCATTGCAGCAAAAGCTAGCAAGTCTACTTTGATTTGAAATCTGGTAATAAAAAAATGTAGAAATAGTTAAATATACTATATTTGAAATAAGTGTCATAAAAGAAACTGTCCATGCACAACACATGTATTCATTTTTCAAAAGCTTGATGAATTACTCAATTATATCATGTAAAAATCTGTCTAATGCAATTGTGAAGCCATTTAATAGTGCAAGTACAATGAATCTGAGATCATGTAACAGTTGTGGCAATTACAGGCAGAACAGTGCTGACTCCTCCATTGTCTGATTAAGGAAAAGGTTTCACTGTTAAGATTTATTTATTATATGTGGCTCTAAAGCATTTTACCACTTATTTACTGCTTTGGTTGTCATTAGACATTTATTATTATCAAAATGTCCTTTTGCAAGTACTATATTTTTATGTTTGGGGATCCTCCTTATGTAACTTAATGTACATAATTACTGACTTGTCTCAGTTACATCACTCATAAGATTTTCTATAACTTACCCTTAATGAATGGCAAGAGATATCTAAATAGAAGATAGAGATATGTTGCCTCCAAAGAATTTCAAAAGGTCAATCTATGTTTTATAGACTGCAGTAAAACCTTTGACAGAGAAACGGGCATGTGGCAATACTTGGTTGTCCTGATGCCTCACCTGCACTATGGAGAGGAAGACACTGTAAGTATAGAACATGGGGGAACAGAATGGTTTTCTGTAGGCAAGGGTGTCAGACAAAGGTGCATTTTATCTCCCTATTTATTTGATTTGCATAACACATGATATCAAAGATTAGGTATACTCAGAAGAAGGAGTGATGATTGGTGGAAGGAATAGCAATAACTTAAGATATGCAGGGGACCCAATCCTACCGGCAGAAAGTAGCAAATATTTGAAATGACTTCTGATGAAAGTGAAAAACAAAGTGCCAAAGAAAGATTCTATTTGAACATCAAGAGACAAAAATAGAATTCTGGTCAAGATAGTAGCATAGCTAAAGATGGCTTGCCTTCTCACACCACCATCTCAAAAATTACAATGTAAACACAGAACAACTATCACCCAGATCATCAGAAAATCAAGCTGTATGAAAGTCCGACAACCAAGGAATTAAAGAAGTCACATTCATCCAGGACGGTAGGAGGGGCAGACACATGGAGAAACAGAAATGCGGAGACGTGGAACAGGCAGCTCCACAACCACATGTGATAGATAAAAATCGGGAGGGATATCTTAGGAGTGAGGGATCCCAGCCCCACGTGAGACCCCCCAGCCCAGAGTTCCAGCACAAGGAAAGTAAGTCCCTATGACTTCTGGCTATAAAAACCAGCGGGAGTTGGGGCAGAGGAATAAAATGCAGCATTCTTAGGCATCTCCTTTTAAGAGCCCAAAATAGACTTAAGACTTATGCAGACACACTCCCTCTGGGCTCTATCACTAGGGCAGAAGCTTGAAGGGTAACAGTAGCATACAGGGAGAAACGGAAGTGTCAGGCATCAGGATGAGTTTGGGGGAAAGCGTTTTCTTGGACAAAACCTCAGATGCCAGGTACTGTCTGTAGTCACTTTTCTGAACCCTCCCCCACACAGAGCCACAGAGTGGTGACACTATATCTGAGACTCCATTCACCTGGTTCACATGGGTTGCCTTGCCCAGGTGATTACTAAAGGCTCTGTCCTATCCAAATTACAGGTGGCCTTTTCTACAATAAGCCACATTACTAAGATAAAGGAGTCAAAGCAGCTCTACCTAGTACATAGAAACAAACACAGAGAGGTTGCCATATTGAGGAGACAAAGAAATATGGCTCAAATGAAAGAATAGAAAAAAAACTCCAGAAAAATAACTAAACAAAATAGAGATAAACAATCTATCAGATGCAGAGTTCAAAACACTGGTTATTAGGATGCTCAAGGAATTCATTAGGTACTTCAACAACATAAAAACCCCAGGCAGAAATTAAGTTTACAGTAAGTGAAATAAAGAAAAATTTATAGGGAACCAACAGTAGGGTGAATGAAGCTGAGAATCAAATCAATGATTTGGAACATAAGGAAGAAAAAAACATTCAATCAGAACAGCAAGAAGAAAAAAGAATTTTAAAGAATTAGGATAGACTAAGGAGCTTCTGGGACAACTTCAAATGTGCCAACATTCAGATCATAGGGGTGCTGGAAGGAGAAGAGAAAGAGCAAAAATTGAAAATGTATTTGAAAGAATAATGAAAGAAAACTTCCCTAATTTGCTGAAGGAAATAAATATGTAAGTCCAAGAAGCACAGAGAGTCCCAAACAAGATGGACACAGAGACGACCACAGCAAGACTCATCGTAATTAAAATGTCAAAGATTAAAGATAAAGAGAGACTCCTAAAAACAGCAAGAGAAAAGCAGATAGTTACCTACAAAGGAGTTCCCACAAGACTGTCAGCTGATTTCTCAAAAGAAACTTTGCAGGCAAAAGAGAACTGGCAAGAAGTATTCAAGTGATGAAAAGCAAGGACCTACAAACTAAATTACTCTATCCAGCAAAGCTATCATTTAGAATCGAAGGGGAGATGAAGTGCTTGCCAGACAAGGTAAAGTTAATGGAGTTCATCATCACCAAGCCACTATTATATGAAATGTTAAAGGGGCTTATCTAAGACAAAGAAGAAGATAAAAACTATGAAAATTAAAATGGCAATAAATTCACAACTATTAACAACTGAATCTAAAAAAATAAACTAAGCAAACAAACAGAGAAGAAACAGAATCGCAGATATGGGGATCATTTGGAGGATTAGCATTGGAAGGGGGAAGGGTAAGAATGGGGGGGAAAGGTATGGGGATTAAGAAGTACAAATTGGTAGGTACAGAATAGACAGGGGGATGTTAAGAACAGTATAGGAAATGGAATAGCCAAAGAACTTACATGCATGACCCATGAACAGGAACTAAGGGGGCACTGCCAGAGGAAATGAGGGTTACTGGGTGGAGGGGGCCAAAGAGGGAAAATTGTGACAACTGTAATAGCATCTGCAATAAAATATATACCTAAAAAAGAGACAAAAATAATGATTACAGAAGATATACACAACTTTAACATAGATATTGAAGACATTAAAATTGTTAAATATTTTGCTTACTCTGTTTTAGTAATCTGTTTAATGGTGACTGCAGCCTAGATATCAAGAAAAGGCTGAGGCTCAGAAAGGCAGCAATAGGAGAATTAGGAAAGATCAGCAAGAGCAAATGAAGTCATTAGAGACGAAGGATGAGATCATCTGCAGACTTGTATTCCCAATTACTATGTATTGATGAGAAAACTGGACAGTTAAGACAGGAAAACTTGATTGGACAGGAAAAAAGTTGATGCATCTGAAACCTGGCACTGGTGGAGAGACCTACAGATACCCTGGACCATCAGAAAAACCAACAAATGGGCCCTAGAAAATTATGCCTGAAACATCACTGGAGACAAAAATGAAAAAACTGAAGTTGTCCCACTTTGGACACATCATGGTAAGGCAGAGTTCTCTGGAAAAACAATAATGCTGGGAAAAGCAGAAGGCAGTAGGAAAAAGACCAAATATAAGCCGGGTTAACTCCATAAAGGAAGCCATAGGCCTGAGTCTACAGGAGCTGGAAAGGGGGCTGTTGAGGACAACACGCACATTCACAGGGTCGGCCGGGGTCAGAGTTCACTCATTGGCACTTAACCCACACAGAGGTGCCTACAAGTTATGACCTTTTGCTGGCAATTCCAATTTTTCAAAATAACAGAATGTAAACTTATAATGTATTTGTACAATTGCAGGATTCTATTAGAAAATTCATGAAATGTTGAATATTTCTAAATACCCTTTAGAAAACTATATGGCATGCTCTATACTTCATTTATATCTGGCTTCCCTTTAGGTATATCAATTGAAACATTCCTTTGAGAACTACAATCATCAATATAGTTCAATTATTATTTTTCACTACCGAATCTTTTTTCAATTTTCTCCATCTTTGAATTATCCAAGTTGAACTATACTAAAAAGTTTTAAAATAACTCCATTAATCATAGAACCATCAGTCCATCAATTTTTGTGTTGTAACTATAATTTTGTATTTTGGGGATGACATAATTTCCTGTAATGATGCTAAACTCAGAGGTTATAACACAGTCCAAATATTACCATATTAATTAATAAGCTACTATTGGACATTTTTTTAATAATGTTTCTTTTACCAATGTCAAAACATGCATTATTCTTTTGAGTATCTATTATTATTTGTTATTTAAACTATAATGCGATAGTTTCTGTAGGTCTTCTATCAATCTGGAGTCTGTATAACAGAAGAAAAATAATCAATGTGGAATCATAAAACATAGGTCCAAGTGCTAACCATGTTGGTGATTTAGTCATGAACTTTCTTCTTTGTTCATGCTCATTTGTCAAATGGCAGTGACAATTACTGAGATGGGGAAACAGAATATCATCACAGAGATGCCTTTCAAATATGAAATCTCTTTTTCTTTTTTTGCAGATGGAACACTATGCATTTTTAAAAATCTGCTAATTTATGGATACACTTATGTGTTTATAAGTATGGTTGTTATTCTTTATTTTCATAGTTTTATCTCTCACGAGATGATGTATATCAATATCACTTTAGATAAGAATAAATATTATCCCCTACTGGGTAAGTCATGTAATCATTTTACTTCTCTGTAAATTTACTTGAATGAGAAGCTGTGTGAGAGAAAGGGAACCTCCAACCCAATGAGACATGTTCTCAAGAAGCTGTCCCAGTAGCAGAAATAGATATGGAGACATAGAACCCTGAAAAACACACTTATATTGAGTATGTTGAGGGTCTATAGCATTCACTATAATTTGTACTAATAATACAAAAAACTGAGCTCAAATATGACTGAATATCTGAAGATATTTGAGAGGAGATCATCTTTGAGCTGCAACTTATCAGTAGATCAGTTTCTGACACGTAGGGTTCTTTGGGGCAGCATTCTAACGAGAGGATATAACTGCATCCAATCATCAGCTGGTCTGCCAGTGCCAAAAGTATTGTGACAGATATGATTAAGGCAAAGTGTCTAATGACTTCTATAGGTTTTCAATAATCTCAAAACATTTAAATGTGAGAATATTTATTAAGTTCCGACAAGCCACACCAAAGTGAATAAAGTTGTTAATTTTCTATGTAGACAAATAAAATGAATTTACCTGGGAAAGGTAATTCTGAAAAAAGGAAGTGTGAATCGTTAGAAATGTAAGGAACCAGAGCAATCACATGATTGAAAACTCTATTCCTTGGTCAGGGAAACTTCAAGCCCACGACAGAATTCCAATCTCACCTTCTTACTCTTCTCACCTTGAATATTTCTTCCAGTAAGTGTACCTGGTTTGAGGTCACCCTGCAGTTTTCTGCAAATTTCATGCTGCTTTATGATTCCATATCTCTTACAAAGTGACCCTTTAGAAGTAACACAGAGGCAGAGGCTCTCTAGCTAAAATCATAAAATTTTACTAGCAATATATTCAGCGTCATATCCACAAATGTCACCCAATGGATTAAAAGTCTTAGAGAGTGTGACTGTCTTCTCTTACTTCCTCTTAATTACTCTTCTCACCCATAATGGCAGACCTTTATCAAAAGTAGGGGAAGATTTCTTTTTCTGACCAATATAATAAACTTGGAGAACTTAGTTTTACTATTTTTTTTTCCAGGAACCATTCCAGAAAAGTAATGTTTCCTTCTCCTCCCCAGAGACTTGTTTACCTTCCAGTATAAAGAAAAGGCCTGTTTTTCTCACTTGAGGAGTGAACAGGCAGGTCATCAGCAGCCCTAGGTCATGTCAGCATTTCCTAATTTCTCAGCTCATATCTGTAATGCACCTGCTACAGGTGCAGGTACCATCTGCCCCTCACTGTATCTCTGGATGGGGATCAGGTCCTAGGAAACAACACAAGACATTGCTCTGGATGCCGTTTTTAGTATAACTGGCCTTTGTCTTTGGGTTAGGGTTCTCATATTTTCTTAGTACAATTGACCCTTAACACAGATTTAAACTGTGTGGGTCCCCATATGCAGATTTTTAAAAAATAAATATATTGGAAAAATTTTTCGAGATTTCCTTACTACCACAAAGCAGCCATATCGGTTACCATAGGCTATCCATGGAGCAATCATATTGCTACTTCTTCATTATCAATGCATGAGTTTTTATACCTGTAAATAAATATGAATTTCTTTTCCATAATTATCTTTTCATTTTTGATGTCTAGTGTTAGTGATACTTACAACATCTAAGGTGTTTTGTATCATGTAAGACAATATTGATGTAGGTGCTGACAGATGCTTCATATTGTAAAGAGATGATCTAAACTTATATCAACAAATACAGTATGATGCTGTAAATATATGTTCTTCCTTATGATTTTCTTAAAACACTTTCTTTTCTGAGGCTTACTTCATTGTAAGCATATGATGTATAACTCATATAACATATTTACACAGAATATGTGTAAATCAAATGTTTATGTTACTGATAAGGCTTCTGGTCAACAGTAGGCTGTTAGCTAAGATGTTGACAACTCAAAAGTTACGCGTGTATTTTTGACTGCACAGTGGGAGGAGTCAGCATCCCCAACTCCCACAGTGTTCAAGGGTTAACTGAATATTTATATCATATTGTTGTATTATCACATGTTAAGTGAGTAAGGCAAAATCTCAGACCCTTGACAGTTTCTTTTTTTTTTAATTTAATACCTACCTTTAGGGTGTTTTCCAGATCCTTCCAGATGTAATTTTTAAGCCATCTAGGATTTTCGTTCTTTATCCTCTATTTTTATTGTTATGGTTATGGTTGGTGTACTCACATTGAACTTATTTCCTGAAAGTAAGCTACTGAAAGGCAGAATTTTAGTGACAGTAAATGCCTCTTTCCTTTTGTCCTTGCACACATTTTCTGGCCCTTAGGAAACATTCAATTAATTCTGAGTTTCATTAGCATAAGTTGAACTATACTTCAAAATGTGTATGAAAATTCTGAAATTTTCTCTTACTTTGTTTCTGCCTCATTTTCACTTTTCCCTGAGTTTTAAGCGCTCTAATGTCATATTTCTTTATATCCAGTACTATTCTCCAAATATATTAAAAATTGCGAAAGCAAGGCATTTTGTATTTAGTAATGTTTTTTTTTTCAGAAGAATCATGTCTGTTGCATCTGCTCTTGTTTTAAATCAGAGTAAATGGCTTCTCATCCCAATCAATATTTCCTGATGTAGCTATAATATGGAGCTATTTTATCATTTTTGTTATCTAACCAAGTTATATATCTTTAAAAATTTTTTGCATTTTATGCATTGTTTACCTATTTTTTAAAGGTGTGATGTGAATAAAAACCCTCTTATAAACAAACATGTTGCTGTCAAAGGGATTCTGTGAAGTGCCTGGAAGGATTAATACAATATTCATTGACTTTAAATGTTTTAGTAGTAACATTTGACCAGTACAGTTTGCTGTAACATGAGAGATTATATCATCAAGCACATCATTATATCCCTTGTTCAGATGCACACTAGACTAAAAAGCTGCTGGAAAAAAATATATATGTATTTAAAATATTATAATTCCCTTTCAAGATACTTTTTCTTCTGTTTCATTTTTAAAGAAAATGTTTATGTTAGACCTGCTGTTTAAATAGACTGTTCAATCAAAAATTCAAACCACTATACATATACTGAAAACAAATCTGTAATAAATCTTTAATCTTTCTTCCATCTATGAAATTCTATTCGAAATTCTATAGCTTTTTCATGCAAAATGAATATCAGTATTTTGTAAACATATTTTCAGTAATGATATAGTTTTCCATAAGTAATATTTCAGTTTGCTCTTTTATATCAGTTCCACACATGGTAATCAAAAGGCACAAGCATTTGTCTTTATTTGTATTCAACTATTGAGGATGTGTCTTTGAGTCATAGGATGTGAATGTGATATATGAGGTCTGTCTGGAAAAAGTCCAGCCATTGTTAATATAACAAGAGCAGTTTACATGACATCTATGTAGCCTGGCAGCCAAGGAGAGTGGACTGGAATGCACGTGAGTGAACAATGATGACTTCACCATATTAGTCAATGGGGGCAGTAGATGCTGTTGAGTGAGGCTGTGTGGCTGTCACATTCAAAATGACTGAATGAGTAGAGCAACAAATCTGCATCAATTTTGCATTAAGCTTCAACATTCCTCCACAGAAATTATTTGGATGATTCAGAAGGCCACAGCTATGAGCAACTGGCTATTGGCAGCTTCATCATGACAACATGCCCTCTCATGCATGATGTCTCATGCAGTTTTTAGCAAAATATCAAATCGCCCAGGTGATTCAGCCTCCTTACAGCCCAGATTTGATGCCCTGTGACTTCTGGTTTTTCCCAAAACTAAAATCACGTTTGAAAAGGAGGAGATTTCAGACTGACAGTGAAATTCAGGAAGATATGATAGGGCAGCTGATGGCAATTGGGAGAAATATGTGACGTCACAAGGTGCCTACTTTGGGTCTACTTTGAACATTGTACATAGGAATGAGACAATATCGTCCTGTGTACAATGTTTCTTGTATCTTCAATAAATGTCTCTGTTTTTCATAGTGCATGCCTGGATACCTTGTTGACAGACCTCGTATGTGCGTATGTTTGCTTTACCCCTTTAACTGGCAAGGGCTAAATTTTATCTTGTGTTCGTTGTTGTCATTTGGCTTATGTACAAGAAATATATTTCACTTTAAGAAGAAGTTACCAAAAAGACTTTGCATACTTTTAAAAATACTATCTTTTTCTAGTTCAAGAGAAATGTTATATTTACTAATGAAATTTTAATCATGATGTAATCCTTTATTTGTTTGGCTACACCCTATGACTAGTAAAACGTATCTTTTTTCTTAGTTCCTTAGGCTGCTGGGGTGTTGCGTCCATGCCCCCTGAGTCTCCTCCTGACACAAATACTTTCTTACTGATTAATTTCACCCTATTGTGCATACCCTCTACTTCATTCCCAGAAAGAGAAGTGACGTACTCCTAAAGATCAAATAAAAAATGTATCATTAACATGCCGGGGGCTTTCATTTATTTAAAATAACAACCAGATATGATTTATTAAATTTGGTTAAGAACATAGTCATATACAATTTAGTGTGATTGAAATTACTATAATTATAATAAATATTAAAATGTTTTTGATATGAAAAGTTACTACCTTATCTATCTGCTGTCCTCTATGCTACTCTTCTTTGTTTTACTTTGATGATGCTATACAGATCAAAATCTTCTGTAAATTAATTATCCCTTGGACTGTTATGGGCTTGGATTACGTTGCCATGTCCTGTTAGGGTGAGTGTCACTATACTCAGCATGCATTCCCTTTGCCCTCCGGTCATCATCCAACCTGACAGGCTCCCAGACCCCTAACCTAACCCAAGATTCCTTCTCTGCTGACCTTTCCTGTCTCTATCAAGGGCTCTTCTCTTAATAGTATTCAAACACTTTCTAGGTTTGGAATCCTTAGCTGCATCCTTACCCCATTTCTTAATTAAAACTTGTATTTCACAAAGGGCATTCTTTATTCTGCCTTCTTCTGAGTGGGCTTTTGTGTTCAGTCACATCATAAGACCTGGAGAGACACTAGCGTTCCCTTAGTCTTCTGATCCATGAACACGGTGTGAAGGAAAACTCTACTGTTTCTCCTCTTCTTCTAGTAATTTCCTTCTGAGTCAGAATGTGCAAATTTTCCCACGCATTAGCAATTCTCTGACATCAGCTGTGTCTCATACAATCTGACCCAATTCTGACACTGTATCTGGAGTTAGCATCAGATCCCATGGGTTAAAACCTCAGTCTCACAATTCTGACCTCACTTCAAGTGCCAATCACAAGTCCAGGTTGTTGCCTTTGCGTCTCACTCACCAGCTGTAAATTGGAAGTCCCATGGCTCCCTACTCTGGTTCATGAATTTGTCAGAGTGGCTCAGTGAACTCAGGAGAACAGTTTACTTGCTAGATAATAGTTTATCATATACGAATGTAACTCAGGAACAGCTCAATGGAAGAGACACACAGAACAAGGTATGTAGGAAGGGATGCGGAGCTTCCATACACTCTCCGGCTGCACTACCTACCTGGAACCTCCACGTGGTCACCAGCCTGGAAGTTCTCCTAACCCCATCACTCCAGGTTTTTTATGGAGGGTTCGTTATTACGTAGACATGAGTGACTAAATGATTGAGTACTGGTGATCTGACGGCATCACCAGCCCCTCTCTTCTCTAGGGGTTGCAATTCAGGGGTGGGGCTAAAAGTTCTAACCCTCTAATCACGTGGCTGGTTCCCCTGACAACCAGCCCTCATCCTTAGGGGCTTTCCAAATGTCACCACCTCAGATATAAACTCAAGTGTGGTTGAAAGGGGCCTGCTATGAGTAACGGAAGACACCTTTATCAAAATTGCAAGGGTTTTAGGCACTCTGTGTCAGGAACAAAGACCAAATACGTACTTCTTTTTATAAATCACAGCACCACATCTGGTATATTTATAGACTTATTTATGTCTTCTTTGATTTCAGCAATGTTGGATAGTTTTCAGTACTAATCTTGTATATCTCTTATCAAATTCATTCCTAAGTATTTTAAATTTTGAAGCTACTGTAAGTGGTATTGGTTTTTAGTTTTTATTTTTGATTGTTGTTAATTTATAGAAATACGATGATTTTCTTAATCTTGTATCCTGCAATCTTGCTAAATTCACTTATTACATTAGTAGCCTTTTTGTAGATTCTGTAGAATTTTCTACATAGTATTCATTTCGATTGCAAATTAAGAACATTTTATTTCTTCCTTTCCAATTGGATAGCCTTCATTGCTTTGTCATTTCTTCTGCACTGGTCAGAATATCCAGTGCACTGTTAAATGCTAGTGGTGACTACAAATCCTGCCTTGTTCCTGTTCTTAAGAGACAGTATTCAGTCTTTCATATTTAAGTAGAAAAATAGCTGTAGATTTTTCAAGGATACCTTTTATCAGTTGAGAAAATTCCCTTATATTGTCAAAAATTTTTCCTTTAGCTATTGACACAACCATATAGTTTATCTTTTCAAGTTTTTTTAATAAAGTGAATTACAGTAAATGTAATTAAATTTAATGTAAGATGATGTAATTAATATTAAATTGCATTAAATATTAAACTAACTGTATTTTGGGGATAAGCCTCATCTGCAAATTGATCTGTATTTTTGTTTCAGGCATGTGTTTGTCTAATTTTGAAATCAATGTGATGTTTACATCAAAGAATGAATTTTGGATTATTCATTTCTTTTCAGTTTTCTGTAAAAATTTGTGTAAAATTGTGCTTTGTTTTTTTTCTTAAATGTTTGCTACAATTTATCAGTCAATCCATCAGACTGTGAAGTTTGCTTTGCAGGAAGTTTTAACTATAATTTCACTTTCTTTAATAGATGTTAAGCTATTGTCTCTTCTGTGGGCTTGGGTAGTTTGTGTTTCAAGGAATATGTCCATTTAAGTTTTGAATGTATTTGCATGAAGTTGTCAGGATTGAGGTTAATCAATTATTGTTTTTTTCAATAAGCTATTTTTTTGTTTCATTGACTTCTTTTTGTTGTCAAGTTGTTTCTGACATTAATTATTTTATTTTATTTTTTACTTTATTGCTTGCTCTCTGTTTTCTGATTTTTTTGTTTAGAAACTTAGGTCATTGAGTGGAGGAGACTTTTTCCTCTTTTCTAATGTAGACAATTTGTCTACAATTATCTGTCTAAGTGCAACTTTGTCTGCATACTATAAATTCAATATGTTATTTTCATTTTCATTCAGTTTAAAATCCTTTTTTGTTCTGCTGTTGATTACTTTATTGGCCCATTTATTATTTAGAAATGTGCCATTTAGTTTACACCAATTTGAAGATTTTCTAGAAGTTATTCTGTTGATTGCTAATTGAAATATAATGTCAGAGAACATGCTCTGATTAACTTTAATTCTTTAAATACATGGAGTTGATTTTTTATGGCTTGGAATATGTTTCCAAGTGATGAAGCCATGAAACCTCTTAAATGTTTCAAGTGCAATTGAAAACAGTGTGTATCATGCTGTTGTTTAGTGGAGTTGTCTATACATATCAATTAGATCAACTTTACTGGTAGTGTTGTTTAAGTCTTTTACATCCTTACCATATCCTGTTAATTTCTCCCAGTTATAGAGAGACAAAGTGTGTAGATCTCTGACGTTTTGGTAGAATTTGCTAGTGAAGCCACCTGTCTTAGATTTTTCTTTGTGGGAATATTTTTGATTTCTAAAATAATGTTCTTACTTGTATCTTTATTTAGATTTTGCGTGTCTTCTTGTACATGACAAATCACTTCTCTTTTTTTTCTTTTGCTATTCTCTGTTTTTTTAATAGTTTGACTATGATGTGTCTAGACATTGTTCTTTTTTTTTACAATATTTATTGCTTTTTTTTAAAGATTTTATTTTTATTTATTTTTAGAAAGAGAAGGGAAGGGAGAGAGAAAGAGAGGGAGAGAAACAGCAATGTATGGTTGCCTCTCATATGGCCCTCACGGGGACCTGGCCCGCAACCCAGGCATGTGCCCTGACTGGGAATCGAACTGGGACCGCTTGGTTCCCAACCTGCGCTCAATCCACTGAGCTACACCAGCCAGGGCAATCTTTATTGCTTTTATGGAGAAAAAAACTTTTTGTATGTTCTTACTTTGCTATTTTGGTGACATAAATTCCCTGCCTTAAATTTTAAAAGGGACATTGCTACCTCGCCTAGTAGTCAGCAATGATATAACTGACTGAATATGTGTTTTCTGGAGGCCAGTATGGTGAAGTCAACTTTTTAAATATCTCTGTTGGTAATTAGACTGATGTCATTATTCCATGTGCATATCCTTGCATCTATCTCTCAAGTTGGTCCAGAACTTAAGCAAGGCACATGGTGTCATTTACGAGCCCACTCATGCTTCAGCAGTATGTATAGTCATCACTATGAAACAGTGTCAGATCAAAGGCAAGGACCCTGATCACACCTCAATAGACTTTGTTGCAAACAAATTAGCAAGAACTCAATGAGAGCTCCTCTCTTTAGTGTTCTGCCAAATGCTATCCATACTTTAAGTCAAATTCTCCTTCATACACAGATTACTTACTAAGACATTTGGGTATAAACTAACATCTAAATAGTCTGATGATATATTTTTTATCTACATTAATAATTAAGTTGCATTAATAATTTTCTTTCTTCAAGAACATTTTACATTTATTTGCTGATGACTGATTAAACTTACTTCAAACATAACAGAAGTTAGAAGCCACTTCTTAACTGTGAGGAGTGATATGAGCATCATCTCAAGCTGCGGCCCCGGCTCTGGGTGGACCTGGTCCTTCTGGCCTTGTGGGATCCTCGGAGGAACTAGCTCATGTACTTGTGCTTGGTGTGTTTTCACAGCTTCCCTGGTTGTTGTGTTTGTAGATCCTGTTCCTGCCTAGATCGAAGGTAGGCTGGGAGAACTGGGTGCCCACGGAATGGTGAGGGTGAAGGCAGAGGTTCTGTGGAGCAGAAGGGAGTACAACCTCCCAGTTAATGTCAGAGACTCCATGTTTCTCCACTCGATAGTTTTCTAATCTCTAATTATGTCACACATTTATCTTCCAAAAAGAGATGTGTCTTGGAGAGAAGAAATGGAACTTAAATTTTTTTAGTAGCACACAAATTCACAGAAAGTTAATGAGCATGCATTAAATATTTATTGATTAGGGATACATAAACTATATTAAATGATCTTATCAAACATGATCTTATCAAACATGGTATACTAGAAGGATTACTAAATGTGGTTATAAATAATTTTCTCACTTAAAAATAAAAATTACCTTGGGAAAGTTTCTCAAATATTTTTCCCATCTATGAAATGCAGTATGACACTTTATGAGGTTGTTGTGCTAATTAAATGCAGTAATTTATATAAAGTGTAAGGCTTAATGAGTATCATTTCTGTCCCTGCTTGTTTTAGGGACACAATAAGTCCTTTAAAATAAATATGGCCTAATGTATTTAAGAAAACCGCTTGATTAATTTGCTCATAAATGTTGGCTTATAACCCACATGTTCTTTGAAATATATTTGATAGTGGACCAGGTTGTCCTTTTTTGTTTGTTTTTCAACACAATGCTAGAATATAACCAGCAATGATAAATGTTAATAAATATTATTTTTTTCTAATAAGAACCTTGGAGACATATGGAAAAAAGTTGAGATTAACCATAGATTTATATACATGCCGTTTTTCCTTATCATAATGTCAGTGGCCACATTCAAACTTCCGTAAACAAGGATAATCAGAGGCGCAGATCAGTGCGTTGTTGCTTGGATAGGAATGTTATGTAAGCATTCTTCCCTGAATTTAACAGAATCTTCAGAAATGACTGTCTTAGAAGCGTCTGCTCAACAGATTTCATACATCGATTTGTCTGCTGGATTGTCTTACCACTGGTGCATAAGGAAGATGGCTGATTGCCACACTGCAGGCACTGTCACTTCAGTTACCTTGTGCATTTGCTTAGAATTTCAGTACTGACCTGTTCATTCTCTACAGTACAAGTTTTTCTTAAAAGGTTACCTCTTTCTTGTTTACCTCACACACTTTCACATATTTTAGAGAACTCTTTGAATAAAAATCATTTTTATTGATTTGAGAGAGAGAGGGAGAGACATCAACTTGCTGCCCCCCTTATTTCTGCATTCATGGTTGCTTTCCTGTAGGCTCCCTAACTAGAGATTGAATCCACAACCATGGTGCATCAGAATGACACTCTAACCGACCTGGCTACCTGGCCAGGGCCTGAATTAAAATTATTTTAATAGCTAACATGTATTGAGCATAAGTTATATACCATTATATGATGATTATTTAATATTTATAACATCACTTTGAGGTGGATACTACTACATTCCACAATTCATAAATGAGAAAACTAAATCACAAAGAGGTTAAATATCTACTAACCCTGGTTATGAAGCTATTGTCTGATTGCATCAGGTCTACCTTGCTAATCTCTACTTTATGACTCTGAGTTTGAAAATCTACAAATTACATTTGTCATTACAACTGGCTTCTTGTTAATTCTGACAGGTGGGGACAGTAGGAGATTGCAAGGTAAACAAAAGGAAGAATTGTCTCTCTTTTCCTGTGTGCTTGCTATTCTTGTCACCATGACTGCAACGGCACTTCCCCCACAGTCGCAGCACTTGCTTCCCGCCTCCAATTCCCTTTTCTGGTCCAGAACAAACATCACTGAAACCCTTCTTGGTACCAGCAGCACATGCTCACACCCCCTCCTTAGGGGTCTGAGTTCCTGTTCCCCAGGACCACTCTTTTGATGGTCTGAGTTATGATAATGCCAGCCTTTTCCCTTTATGCCCCCAGATGTGAGGGTGATAGTGTCTTCTTGCAGTTATTTTTCTGGCTCACCTGAGTAGGGAATTTTATTTCGGATACTCATTTTTTTTAATTTAATTTTTTTTTTTTTACCAATGCAGCTTATCCTGCACCTGTAGAACCAACTCTCTCTGTTCAATTACCTCATTTCAAACATCTAGTTTAGTTTCTGTTTTTCCTGCCAAGTCCCTGATTAATAAACTTTCTTGGCTCATTTCTTTGCAATGTTGAATCTCTTAATTTAGGTCCCTTGGGGGATGAAAACGATAGTGTACATTTTATAATATTTTTGAATAATTATGAGCATAAATAAACAAGTGCATCTGCTTCTCACATCCTGGTGAGAATAATAACATGCAGTAAAGCTGTCCTTTGCTCAGGACGAGTCCCAGAGATTACCGCACCAAAACCACACCCGCTGTAACCAGGAGGAAGCAGTATTTAGTCTCCCAGATTCTGAACCAACACTATGTGTGCCCATCACCTGCCAGTATTTTTCAACTTTCCACCAATAAAAATGAAAATCATGCCAATATCTACATTTCCCTCATGGAACAATGTCCATTGCCACTCTCCCAATTTTGAAAATCTGAACTGATATCCAAGATTTAAAAGAAAATTAGACATTACCAAGCAGAGTGAGTTTCCGTGTGTGTGTGAGCGCGCACACATGCACAGGCATGTGTTTGGACAGGAATGATGATTCCAAATGTCTAGTGGTCTTTTACTTTTAACCAGTTCAACTGAACTACCTGAAGTAAACACATGCACAGAATTGGCTTCACCATTTACTCGTTTTGGATTTTGAGTAAATCACTCAAACTGCATGCACTGCAGTTTTCTAATCTCTAAAATTGGCATTTTAAAAGTATCTAGCTCAAGGATTAGAAGTTTGGTGAGATAATAAATATAGAATGCTTAGAATAGCATTATCACATGGCAATTGTTAAAGGAAAGTCAGTTAGTTTCATTGCTATTATTCGCACTGTGTCCTAGACTGATGTAGCCTGGAGAAATTTGTACTGGAAAAAATAATGTACTCTAAAACATACATGTAGGAAATTTCCACAAACTAGAAATAGTTTGCTCAAAACTGTGAAAAGTACAAACTTTTCAGACAATTTCTCCATGATACTTGGTCTATTAATTGTGTAGAAATAGCCTGTGCATTACTGTTTCACACCTCTGAAGAAGCCAGCTGCTCGGGTAAAAGGAAGTGAGGAAACACCTTCTCCCCCTCCCTACCCCTCATTGCTCCCTTACCATATGCTCGTGGAAGAAATGTGAAGGCAGATGCCAGTGGCATGTACACTTTTATACTCCTGGTATAAACAATTAGAGATGAAGTAAGATTGCTATATTGTTGGTTTTATTTAGAAAAAAAAATTTAATTCTATAAAGAATAATTCTCTAGTTCTTTGATGGGAAATTGAGCAGTGCCCCCAACCTTTATACATATATATACAAGTTGTGTACATTGAAACTGCTTTTTACTTTTTAAAGTATTTTATATACTCCATTCAAATGTATCTTGGTTATCCTTCTCCTTTATTGGCAACAGAGTTAAATTCCAGAAGCTAAAGGCTTCAGGATAGCGGCCGAACTAAGGCCAAACCGGGTCTCCCAATCCTTGGCTTCACATCTTTCCACTAATGGTTAGATTAAAGCTATCCAAAAGTCGTGTTTCTATGAAATCTTTTGTAAGCCAAAATAGCATAAAACAAAGACGCTATTCTACTTTTCACTTTTTTTTTTGTAACGATGAAAATCCTCTTGGGGTATCCTTCAGTCAGTGAAAACAGGTACTAGTGTAGGTTTTCACAAAAAGTGAAATCGTGTACAGCAAACTTTCAAAAAGCTGGAGATACCTGTGTAAGTTTGTCCTTTCTTAGAGGAAGGCTCCACAGATTTTATTAGATTCACATGTGGATCTATGGTAAAAAAAAAAAAAATTGATAATAAGCAGAGTTTTTAAGTATGACAAGAAGCCGAGTTTAGGGCAATGGAAAACATGGGGTCCATTACCAGTATATGTACTGAACACATTCATGTCCCTTCCACCATCTTCATTTGCCTGTAGGTGGGAAGGATCCAGGTAATTCAGGCTAAAAAGGGCTTTTTATTTCTTATCGTCTGTGCTGTTCTTGTCTCAGTGAGACATCTCTGAGGATCAAAGGACTAAAAATTTAGTTCAAAACAAGTGTTCTTATAAACTTGCAGTGTGGTGGCTAGACAGAGATTTGACAAAATAAATCACAAAAACTCAATATTGCCAATTGGATTCTACTCATAGGATAGTACTTTTTAAAATTAAAACGTATCTTCTACTAAAAAATATATGGTAAATAGTTATCTGAAAGTGCTACATTTTCCTTGGAGTATAACACACAGAGAAACAAAAAACACGCCCCACTAGGTCCATTCATGTGTGTTCCCAAGAGTCTTGGACTCTATTTCTCTCTGTTTCAGAAAAGAACTCCCTGAACGGGTACCCTAGATGCACCAGGGCCAGAGAGACATAAAGAAGAAACATCCCACTCTGAGTTCTCTGATTCCTTGTTTATTCTACAAAAAATATAAGTGTAAAGAGGGTGGAATCTACTTACATAAATAGTCTCACAATGTGATGCACTCGTAACTGTAATATTAATACTTGTGCTTTTTACCTAGTGTGAAATGTAAATATCCCTGGAGTCAATATGCCTTTCTTTTTTCATGCTGAAAATCAGACAGTGTGGTCCTAGAAATCTCTCTTTTCCATCTTGTCTTTATTCTTCATTTCCTCTCATTCACTTAACCCCTCTTCCCATCCTCTCTACGTGCTCCATAACAAAAGTTTCCTCTGTAATTTAAAGCAATTTTGTTCCATGAAATTTAAAAATATTTTAATTGACAAAAATAGCGTGCTCTCTCAAGACATAAAAATTTTATTAGCTTACTTAATCCTTAAGAACAGCAACCAACGCCCTCAAAGGGGAACAAATAAAAACCCCATTGGGAGGAGGACACTGCATTTCCTAAATAATACTCATGCTTTCATTTGTTACTGATTCGTACTTTGCCTCAATCCATCCTGTTGAATCTTAATTTCTAGTAGTTTTACTGTGAAAACGTGTGCTCCAATAAAAGCTTGTGTACATTAAAACCAAGGAAACAGGAAACTCCCAGAGTGAGGTTTACAAAAAAAAAGAAAGAAGAAGAAATTGCCCTGCCTCATTCTGTTGCACTTTCTCGTATTTTTTAAACAAAACTCAATTTATCAACTCGAGAGAGGGGGTAGAACATAAAACTAAAGGATGTCGCCATATAAGTTGGAAAAAATGTTCTCTGTAACAGCTTCTGGGGCTGATCTGCATAGCAAGCTCTCGGTTTTTTATTCAGTGTGAAAGCTAATAAATCTGTTTGTGAGAACTCCTAAAAGGCAATCATTTTCAGAAAGAGCAAATTCTGGCAAAAGCTATTGTTTTAGCTAATCCAACTGACAAGTGCTTTAATTTGACAACATTTGCAGTTCCAGGGGCGCAGAACGGTTTGGAATCACGAAAGCAGCAACACATTCTGTGTGGCAAAGCGCACTGCGCTTCAATCTGTCCTGCTGCAACTTGCAGCTCATGGTTATGCAAAGTGTATTAAGAACAGGGAGGATGATAAACTAGAAACCCACACAGTCTAGTCATTTTGCAAGAACGTCTTTATTTTCTTTATTTTTTTCTTTTCAGCCACCTATTTTAGTTACACAAACTCTCCACATGCAGTTAGAAAGTCTCTCTCTCAAGAGCTTTCTCAGGCTGCATGTCTACTTTCCCTGAGAGGGGATGCATTAGATTTCCCCCAAACGGCAACTTTTTATATTATTGATAGCTTCAAATAAAATATAATGATTTTTAAATTATTGAATTAAACTTTTTTTTTGTGGTGTATAGAAAGTAATGTTTCAAGATGCCGAGGAAGGTGAAATTCAGAAATTCAGCTTTCATTTAATTTCCCTCTGCAGTTGCTATTTTCTGTTTGTCTCCGGATACAGGACATTGAACAAGGTGGGAAATGAAAAGTTGATAGTCTGCCTCGAAGTTTACAATCTGAGAATAAGAACTTGAGACAGAGTCAAAATAAGAAAGCCGTAGCAGAGAGAAGCAAACGTTGTTAGAGGTAAGGCAATAAGAAGGAAAAACAATATACTGTGAATGTGGAAGTAGAGACAAAAACTGCGTTTATTTAAGAACTGCCAGTGTCTCGAACTCCAAGCTACAAGATAAACTTAGATTTTTTTTTCTCATGATTTATAGAGATAGCTTTCATTTGGACTCTGATTCCTGCCTCAATCCATACCCGTTGGAATTGCTAGGAAAACACACCACGTTTTTAAAGGCATTCCTTCACAAGCTGTAATTTGACTCCTTTTTTTTTTTTTTCTTTTTTTTTTTGCCGTGTTTAATCTTAACTTGTCATCCATTTTTCTAAATGTCTCAAACCTGTAAATGCACTGTCCCGAATGGGTCCACCCATCCTAGTTAATAATTAGGCCAGATTGCCTATGGGTTACTTCCTTGACCTGCAGTGCTCAGCTTTCTTTGTTCTACCTATTCATGCATTAGCATCTTAGAAGTCCAGGTCAACACTCACCTCTTCCACCGTCCAGATACTACAGTCTTTTACAGATCTCAGTTACTAAGTTATACAAAGGTTTGCTTGTAGATTATCAGCATCTGCTTCTATTGTACCCTCAACTAGAAAATGTGCTGCCTGAGGAAATCTGTGGTGTGTCACATATCACAACTCTTACAATGCCTTGTCTTTGTTTTAATCTCAAAACAAACTCTATGTAGCTCAATGATAAATGAATACACAACATTTTATGGACAAGTTCTTCCATTAATAAATATATTAATATAGTTATTATATTAAGTATTATAAATATGTATATTGTAGATATAAGTGGTGAATTCATAAAAGTAAGTGTGATTGTATCTACTTTAAACCGTCAGTGTTTTTATCCTCAAAGAGGTGTTTGGAACATAACACTTGTGTTTAAGATAGATTTCCACTATGACATTTCCCTACTTTCCCTCCAATCGGTTCCATTCTAATTAATGTGGATGTTGTGATGGGTTCCTCTCCCATGATTTTCTGTTGAAAATAAGACAAGTGATAATGCTGTGTATTCTCATAAACACAAGCATACAAACATAAACAAATGCTAAATTTGGCAAAATATTTTAATGATAACAGGCTTTATGTTGCAATTAGAGCACCATTTTATCAAATTCATCAAAACGTTTTTCTTCATAAATTGTTCTAATACGCAGGTGAATAATCGTATTTATTTATTATGAAGTTAAATTTTTCAGGTAATATTTAACTTAATTTTGGCTTAGACTCAGTAATATTAATTGACAAATAATATAATACAGATTAATGAAAATGTTCCTGAAGTAATTATACTACCAGAGCTAGTATTGTCTCAGAAATGAATGCTATTGTACATACCGAAGGGAAGGTCATAATGTTTTCGGCATGTCTAGAGCAGATGTTGTAAAATGGTGTTATCTCTCTGCTTTCAACCTCTGTCTTTTTTCCAATTTGCAATCTACCTTTCTGTGTTTGTGCTCAAAGTGATGAAGTGATGATAAGGAATATCTCATTGAAATGTTCTTACATATATAATTACTCATAAGCATTTGTTGTGTTAGTTTTTTTTCTTATAGTGAAGCTATGTTAAATGATATCATTATTTGTCTCTAGTTCATAAAAAATATATATATTAGACTCATTCCCATTTAAAATATATTTCTACAGCAATTCTCACATTTCACTTAGTATAAAATTCAAACAATGGGGTGGGGATTGACTGTGGGAGGGAGGTGGGGCTGGGGAGAGCAACGGGAAAAAAGTGGGACAACTGTAACTAAACAACAATAATTTAAAAATGCACATTTATTGGCTATCTTTTGCCCTCTTGGGCACCCTGCACTGGACCTAACTCTCCTTTTCTCACCATTCTTATCACCTGCACTCTTCTCTCTGCCTGGGATTCTTTCCATTTTCTACCTCATTGCTAAATTCAAAGTTTCAAGAGTTAGTACTTTCTCTTCTGCAACAGGCGTGGCTCATGTTCTCATTCATTCCCCTTCTGTCACCATCTTGGTTCCAGGCTCCCCTCGCAAAATGCAGGGTGAAGCCACACAAATTGTCCCCACTGCAGAGTGGGAGTTGCCCCAGCCCAAGGTTGAGACAGCGTCTGGAAGAGAATCTGATAGGGATGGATCAGAGCTCAAGGAAAAGGAACAAGGCAGCCACACACGCTCAGCTGGAAGAGGCAAGTGAAATCCATGAAGAGCCAGTCCAGTAAAGCAAAACAGAGCCAGGTGAAAAGAAATCATGGAAGGCTGCATCCAAGCTGAGCTTTCTTTAGGTTACAGGGGTCACTGGAATCACTATTGGGAAATCTAAGAATATCCTTTGTCATCAAGAGACCAATGTCTGCAAGAGCCCAGCTTCAGACACCTACATTGTTTGCCTGGAAGCCATGGAAGAGGATTTATCTCAGCAAGCATGCCTGGAAGCTGCTAAGAAATTTAAAGTTGAAGGTATCTTAAAAATTCAAGAAAACACACAGATTCCAACTGTGCAAGAAGAGAGTGAAGAGGAAGAAGTTAATGAAACAGGTGTAAAAGCTAAGAACAGAAAATCGGTCATGTCACAAGCTAATGTGTCAAGAATAAAAAACCAGTGGCAGCCCTGAAAAACAACAGTATTGATATTATAAAAGCTATTACAGAATTAACAATGTAACTATCTAAAAATAAGGGTTTTCCCCCCTTTTTTGTACATGTATGTTTCAAAAGAGTAAATGCATCTTGGTTTGAAATGTGTACTGTTTCTATCATTAGTAAAGTTATGGCTTCTCGTGGAATGAAAAAAAAAAGTCGCTTTGTGCTTGAAGATGATATGATTTGTTCCTTCGCACAATCTAGTTTCCATCGCCTTCACTGGAGTGCTGAGGTCCCATAGTGCTCCGTCACTGCCCTGCACGAGCTGTGAAGCCGGGTTGTACACACAGCCCGGCCTTGGGCATCAGCGTTTGAGCGACGATGGCTGCTCAGTAAAATGTTGCCATGATTGCTGAACTCAAGTCATGCTGAACTTCTGAGAAAGGACCAAGTTAACAGTTTCAGAAGCTCCCATTTTCAGAAACAGGGTTTAGGAGCTATCCTTTAAAGTAAGTATAGTAGAGTTTTGTGGGCGTACGGACACTTGTGGTTTCCCAGGACTGACAGCCTCCAAACGGTGCTGGAGGGAATGGCAGTGAGGGTCCCCAGGAGCTAAGATATAAACTGACTTCATATTCGTCTTGCCCCACTGCTAGGTGCATGGAGTTCTGCCTGGCACCATAGGTGGCGATTGCAAAGCCTACAGAATATTTAGAATTTTTATTCCTAACTTGGTAGTTATGAGTATTAGTGATTAATAATATAAGGTATATATTATCATTATGAAGCTTAAAGGTTGAAAAGTTAGGCCTTGGAAAAAATTTCTCTAATCAAATCGCTTAATAGGAAAGGAAAATTCAATTTAATACAAAATATTTCCATAACCTTATTTATGGCTAGAAGAAAATAACTGGAAGAAGATTAATCAATGTTCCCTCTTTTCTGCTTTATACTTTACCTCTCCACTCACCTAACAGTTTCACAACTATGAAGGAGTTTCTGTCCGTACCCAGATATTCAACCCCATATCTCAACTAACTTACCAAAACCAAAATTATTTTGTGTAACCTGTAACAAATGACTCGTCGTTGGGAAGTGAAGCTACTCTCAATAACACATGTATGTATTGCAATCAGTATACGTTATTTTGCAAATATCATTTAATGTTTCAATTGCCAATTTTACCCTCTAGATTTTACTTTTTTTCTTAAGTATATTAATGCTTTTTATACAAATACTTATGCTAGGAAAATTACTTTTATTTTAAATATAAATAAAGATACTTGAAATCTTACTTAAAATTACATTTTCTATGCTTATAGATTATGTCTATAGGTGAAACCATCGGACTTTAAAACTCACCTCTGCACCAAAACTGTTCTGAAGATCACTAGTACTGTCCATATTGATAAGTTCTGCTGTCAATTCTTAATAAAATATTTTATATAGCATATTAGCCAAGCTGGACATACATAATACCATTGATAGCCATTCTTCATGTAGTTTTCAGAATATTATATTACATTATTTTTCAACTAACTTATCTGTATGTTTTTCTTTCTATTTCTCTTATGACTGCTTAGAATTAATTCTTGGTCCTCTTCTCTGTTTATAAGTAGTCTGTTAATGATTTCATTGGCTTCATGGTTTTAAATGTGGCAAAATTTGACAGCTTACAAATTTATATCTCTAGCTTGGATGTCCAATAAACATCTCAAACTTTAAAATTTCTAAAAATCTAACTCCTATTATTTCTTCCAAGCCTATTTTACCATTGCCTTCCAATTTCTGTTGACAATAACTTCATCCTTTCAGTTGCTGCAAAAAATCCTAAAGTCATTTTTTTGTTACCTACCATATCCATCAGAAAATACTTTATCATCCAGACTTCAGCCATTTATTTCAATCTCTCCACCTCAGTCTCTTAACCCTGGTCCAAGATGTTGTCATGCCAAGACTGGATCATTGCAACAACCGCCAGGTCTCAGGTTCTACCCGTGTTCTCTACAGTCCATTCCTAAGATGGATGCTGCGATGATCCTGTAGAATGTGAGATAATCCTTGCCTCTTCTCTGGCCACAACCAAAAAATGATTCTCCATTACACTCAGAGTAAAAGCTAATAGCTTAGCATGACCTAGAGCAGTGGTCCCCAACTCTTTGGTACCAGGGACCAGTTTTGTGGAAGCCTACAGTGGGGAGTGGAGCTCAGTCAAGCTTCACCCCGCCACCCGGTTCCCAACAGGCCATGAATCACAGTCTGGTGGTTGGGGACCCCTGACCTAGAGTGTCTTGCAAGAGCTGACCCTGCCCTGAATTGGATGGTATCCTTTCACAGTTGCCACCCCCCCAAAATTCATATATTGAGTCCTTACCCCGCAATGATGATATTTGGGATTAGGGCCTTGTGAGATAATTAGGTTTAGATGAAGTCGTGAGGATGAGGCCCTTGTAATGGGGTTAGTGCCATTACAAGAAGAGATATCCAAGAGTTTACTTGTTCTCTCTCTGCCATGTGAGAGTATGGAGAGAAGAGAACCACTTGTTAGCCAGAAGGAGAGCCCTCACCGGAACTCAACACTGCTTGCGTCCGGATCTGGGACGCTCAGCCTCCGCCACTGCGAGGAAACAACTTTCTGTTGTTTAAGCTGTCCAATCTGTAGGCTTTTGTGATGGTGACCCAGACTGACTAATACAGATATCTATTAGTTTCCAAATTATTCTTCTTGCATCTCCTTTACACCAATCAGAGCCTCATTTTTCTTTCTAAAACTACCAGGTAGGACCTTGCATTAGAATCTAGTTCTACCTATACCATCTGCCCTAAAATAATCTTTTGGAAAGCATTCACTTGTCAAAAGATTTCATCTCTTTCAAGTCATTCTTAATATCACACTTTCTCAGCAAAATCAATCCTGCCTGCCCTGTTTTATTCTGCAATTACCCAGAACATGTACACCTGCCCTTAAGATTCTCCAATCTCCTTACTCTTCTCTATGTGTTTTTTTTTTAATAGAGTATACAATCTTCTAACCTTAAGGTATCGTTTACTGATTTGTTTTTTATGAAATGTCATTCTGTGCTTACTAATCTGTAATCTTCAAAAGGAAAGGAATTTTTTCTTTACTTTTTTCCCTAATGAATCCCAAATATACATGAGAATATATCTCTCTTTTCTTAAAGGTTAAACTTTAATGTGTTTTATGTTATCTAAGGTATTTTTCTCAGAACTCAGAAATAGATTATGATTGGATTTCATAGTCTATTTTCTCCTGAAATATTTTTAATATGTATTTTATCTACTTTTAATTCTTATTGTTAATATTAAAACTTTTGTATTCAATTAGCTTCTATTTTAACTTCTTTTTTGTTAATGGATAAAACATAATCTTATTAGTTCATTTTTATTTGGTACTAAACCTAATGTTTCCTAATGTGCCTTTCTTACAACAAAACAGTTCTTGTAAATAATTAGAGTTCTCATCATAGACCCTTTTGTAATATATCACAATTCAAGGCACTTGACATATAACTGTGATCAAGTTAAAGAAACACCCCTGTGCTTGTTCTTACATGATAGTGGTCATATTTCACATATCCTAGGGATACAAATCCAACTGTGTGAGTTTCAAACACTACAATTCTCTTAATTTCATTTCTCAATACTTGTATTAAAACTTTTTTCTCAAAGTCTTTGTTTTAACCATTCCCATGAAGTTGGTTCTTCTGTGGACTTAAGTCCCTGCCTGAGAATGAATTAGATACTTAGTGGGGAACATTAGCACCTGTAGTTCTTGTAGAATGTTCAAATAGTACCTAGGTGGTTCAAAAAAGTTATATGCCTGATACCTACTATACATAGAGAGCTTGACTTTGGTACCAGGAAGGAAGAGACAATAGGATCCTGGAGGATCACCTGATCTAGCTCCTTGCTTTCCGGCCGCCACATGTTGAAGCTATTCAAGGTAGATCGTTTCCTAGTTATTCTTCTGGATATTCCATGTTCATTCTTTCTTCTCTTTAAAATTACACAAAGCAATTGTTACAGTGCAATGCGCCTGATGTGGTCTAACACTTCCTGGATTGAATGGTTTCCTTGGACACTTTTGTAGTTATTTCTTAAGTATCCACTTAGCAAAAATTAAAGTATTTCATTAACTTTTAAAATTGAAGTAAGATTATTCTACTGGTTTGAATTTAGATGTCAAAGATACACTAAGATAAGACAGGTAGCATACAAGTAGAAACAAATCCTTTATTAAGAGGGCCCTGGCTGGGTGGCTCAGGTTGGAGCATTGCCCCGCACACCAAAAAGTTGCAGGTTTGATTCCTAGTCAGGGCATATACGGGAGGCAACCACTTGATGCGTCAGATTGATGTCTCTCTCTCTCCCCCCACCTTCCCCTCTTTCTAAAATCAATAAAAAACATCAGTCTGGTTCTGCCCTTGGAGCCTTGCTACCTTGGACATTTCCCTTCCTTGTTAAATATTAAAAATATTATCTACATTTACTACCTTGTATGGATTAAGTAAACCAATGCATCTGACAGTTCACACAATCTACAGGGTACTAGTCAATTACAAGGCCTTTAATCATTTTCCCTTCTGTGTCCCTGGCAGAATTGTGTTTGCATAGCTGTTATTATAGCATTTAGGAAATTGTTTCTTAGTACTGAATGTGTCTCTTCTGTTTCCCAACACCAAGGTTGTCAGATACTAGAAAGCAGAACCTTAATTTATTATGTTCCCTGAATGTAAACACATACAGCGCTACAGATGTAATAGTCAATAAATAAATGTGGAATAAATAACTAAATACAGTATGTAGATTTTCTTGCTGATTATTTGCAATATTAATATGTTACCATGTCGCATAGGAAACAGAAAACAAAGGCATAAAGAAAATATTTCAAGCTCTATATTTCCAGATTCCAATGGTATAAAACACCCATGATATAAATCTGTACCAAAGAATATTGCCAACATAAGTTTTAAAGAGAATAACCATGATTTAAAACTATTGGAAAGGGGCAACACATTCCAAAAGAAGTCTATATTATTATTTGTGATTATGTCTACTTATATACCAAAGTACAGTATATTTTACTGTAAAGAGTGATGAACAGCAGGGTTCAAATATTAGGTCAGTCATATTCCAGTTATTTGATATTGTAAGACTTTTTTCTAATCCTTACCTGTGGACATGCTTATTGATTTTAGAGAGAGGGGGCAGGAGGGAGAGAGAGAAATATTGATGTTAGAGAGAAACATTGTTTCTCATATGGGCCCTGACCTGGGACTGAATCTGCAATTTGGCATGCTTCCTCACTGGGAATCGAACTCATGACCTTTAGTTGTACACAATGACTCTCCAATCAACTGAGCCACACCAGCAGGGGCTAATGCTGTGGGATTTTTGTGATTCATGGAGGACAAGGATATCTTACTACTTAATTGCAAAGTATTATGAAGTGTTGCCCGGTTTTGTAACAATCTCAATCTATTGTCTCAAAGCTTTAGTCAAGTCTTCTCCAAACATTGCTTAATCAGTGGTAATTTAGGAAATCAGAAGCAAAGAATTTCATAAAACTAAAAAACACAGTCTGTTTTAGCTAAAAGAAATATAAGAAAACAAAGTACCATTTAAAACATTTGAATACACTCTTATGTTCTCACCATACCTAAGAGAAGTATTTTAAGTCAATATTACTTTAATGTTAATAAAATAAAACATTGTATGAACAGAAATCTGGGGACAGGACTACCCAGATACTGACAAAATTATGGTATATAAACAGAAGAATTCCATCCTGAGTTCCTGCTTTCCTCAGGCCATTTCTAATTCCATATGCGACTTTCCTGAGAGCCCTGATAGGAAACAGATATCTTTAGTATATTTTGAGGAAAGTTTGCACCACTGACAAAGGCATGGGAAGGGTTTAGAAGTAGCAGGAAGTGCAGTACTTCAAATCTCATACCACGCGGGAGCCCGTCCGAGGGCCTGACGTGGCAAGGTGGAGGAGCGCTGACCAGAACCTGGGAGGGCGCCGCATGGGGAAGGCTTTCTGCCTCAAGCTGTGTTCTTCAACACAGTGATGCATCGTACTGTCACCAAGTCTTTTGGGTCAGGGACCCAAACCGAGGTCCTGCCCAGTGCCGTTCACACCAATAGAACCAGACTGAGTTTTGGTAAAGTTTGAAATTTTATTCTTTGATCCAGGACTAGAGAAGGGTTAGCTCATGCTTAAAAGAAATCTTCCCCCCTTCCTTAGAGTTTGGGGAGGTTTCAAAGCAACTAGTTGGGTAAGCAGGAGTGAGGGGGGGACTTCTCTGAAAAAGGGCAGCAACTTTAGGGGAGAGTTGGGGTATAAGCTGTCTTACCGGCTCCATTGCACGTGACACTAATTGTGCCTGGCAGTGCCCATTTCTCACCCCTGGGCACAACTTCTAGTATTTTAATGAAGATAAATTCACCGGAGTTCACTGGGATGCAATGGGGAGGGGCTCTGAGTACCATCTCGAGTGACCAGGAGCAGGATGGCGCGGTGGTGGTTGAGCTGTGTGCAGGTGCTGTGGTTAACGTCAGCAGTCCACCTAAGATCCCGTGAGCAAGCATAGCTTGGAACAGAGTGCAGATACTTGGAAACAGTGCGACCTCCTAGATGGTGGCCCAGTGACAATCCCAGGGTGATGCAGTGGATAGGAAGCTAGGGCAGACACATCCTTACTACTCTTGTCTTCTGTATGGTTTTCTGGTTCCTCACAGTGAAGACAGAGGACTAGGGTCCCACTGTTTCAGTCCCTATGGGTCATCCTCCCTGGGCACAGGCATCTGAGAGGGTGAGGGGTGATAGGGGCTGAGAGAAGGTACCCACACACATTGTTTTTGGAAACTTTGTATCCCCCCTCTGCTCCTCTTTAAAAAAAATTACATTAACACACTTATTCTTTCTGTATCAACAATCAGTTTTGCTGAGCAGGAATATTCTTGTTTAAATGTATCTTCGAGCCCTGGCTGGTGTAGCTCAGTGGATTGAGCGTGGGCTGGGAACCAAGCAGTCCCAGTTCGATTCCCAGTCAGGGCACATGCCTGGGTTGCGGTCCAGGTCCCCATGAGGGCCATGTGAGAGGCAACCATACATTGCTGTTTCTCTCCCTCTCTTTCTCCCTTCCTTCCCCTCTCTCTAAAAATAAAAAAAAAAATAAAAAATCTTTAAAAATAAAAAAAATTAAAAAAATAAATGTATCTTCGATATCACCTAGAACTATATTGAAATCTCTTTCATCAAGTTACGGTATTTAATATTCTTCAGTAACAGGACTAGTTTTGTTACCCATATTTCCAGGGCAGGGACCCAACCAAGGTCCTCTGCCCAGTGCTGTTGACACCAACAGGGCGAAACTGAGTTGAGTAAAGCAGACGCAGAAACTTCGTTTTTCAGTCAAGGAATGGAGAAGGGTGAGCTCGGTTCCAGCAGCACCTTCTCCCCGCTGGGAAGGAGCCTTCTGTATTTACAGGCTGTGCAGTGGAGTGATTGAATTCTCTTAGGTGGGGGTAGTTATTCTTACGTTGCACTCAGCCTTTCTGCGCACGGTCCTTTTTGCACACGATGCCCCATTGCCGTCAGTGTTTGGCACTGGGCACCTTAGTCTTCGTGGTTGTCAGGAATGCTTCCCAGTTCTTGTGAGCAAGCAGAGCCCGGGACATGGTTTAGGTACAGAGAAACACTGGGGCCCTTTGGAGGACAGCCCCGTGACAGTTTCAATCAGCATCAGGAACAACATTTATGGGAGTCATTGTGTCTAAAATCTGTGGACACTGCAAAGTCACTTTAAATAATTTTTCCAGGAGCTCCAGTCTCTGTATGTGTCTTAAATATCAGAGCAATTAGGAAGGTTTGTTAATCTCTTCAGAAATGTGCTTTCTATGTGATTTGACATGTTTCCCCCAAATTACATCCAGTTTAAGGGTATGGTTTCAACAAAATCCAAATAATTTCACACCTTGATATCTGTTTAAGACAAATCTAGAAGTAATTATTTTTTAAACTTTTTTCCTTTCTTTCTGAGCAGCCCATCTCAGTATGTCACGTGCCTTCTCACAATAAGAAATTGCTTTTCTACTCACACATTATATCATCGATGCATTCTATCAGAGTACAGGTGGTAAGTGTCATGATCCGGCATGATAGAATGATAGATTTTGCTTTTTCATGCTACATTAATACCACTAAAGTGGAATTCACCTGCTGCTAGGATAACACAGTAGAGGCGTACCGATCTTCCCCCAAGTAAATGCAAACTTTTATGATAGAGTGGGAAAAGCCAGCATGAACAAGATCGGTAACAGCGCACCATTCCCCTCCAGCTTGCTGAGTTTTCTCTGCTCCATGGTTAAACGCACAGACCCTGGAGTGAGGCATCCTGGATTCATATTGCAGTTCCACCTCCTGTCAGCTGTGTGACTTTGGGCAAGTTACTTATTATCTCTGTTTCATTTTTCTTAATCAGTAACGTCAGTTTTAATCATACCTACTTCACAGAGTTGTCCTGAACATCAAAACAGTTAAAAAATATCCAAAGCACATAATAGAGTGCCTAGAAATATAAATAACTGTATAAATGTTTGCTATTATTTTTTATAAGGTAAACCCTTTGAATACATCATTTCTTTAATTAGAAGTCATGTTTTTCTGAGGTCTTCTTGAGAGTTGGTACTATTTCAAATATCCCCCTTCTTTCAGCTTTAAGATCAGAGGTTCGCACTAAGCATGTCTTCATGAACCCGAGAGACAGGTAGGTAACCCGTACATCAGCAGGTTTTAGCATTGGTTAAAATTCCCACACCACTTCAGCACTAGGTTGTAATTCCCACCACCCTGGTGTTGTAACACTGCTATGAGACTCAGAACAGAGCTCATACTAAACATTTTTAACATTTCCTTCATCTTTGACTTCCACGCTGAGAACCTGGAAAGCAAACAGCTTTGCTCTGTCTGCAGCAATGGAAACCAGCCCAGGGCAGCAACCTGGCAAGCAAAGAAACCTGCTCTGCGCCTGCCTGCGTGCAGAGCACAGCCCTGTGTAGTAGCCAGACCCCGGCAGCAGTTCGGAGCGCTGCAATCTTCATAAATGTGTGCTCCCTCCTGCAGTTCTCTCCACCTTGTTTTCAGTGTACTTCTGAATCTGTTTGCCTCCTCTCTTGATTTCTATCTTGGGGGAAGGCAAAAACCCCTTCCCTAGTGACAATGTGATGGAATTATCTGCAGGGGCTCATGTGTACCATTGTGTGTGAAAATTAAGTACAGGGTGGAAAGCCATATGCCCGCTCAATGATTTTTAATGACTAAGATAAGACATTTGCACTTCGAAGACGTTCAGTGACTCTCAGTTGCACTGGGGGCAGTGTGCCGAGCTTGATGAAAGGGTGCCCATAATTGTGGCTAACCGTTCCCAGGCTAGCTTTATGAAAGTTCATGCCTCTCCTAACTGCGTTTAACTTAAATTAACATCAGCGTGTCTGTGGAGATGTGTGTCTCTCGACGTATATCCTCTTCTCCAGAGAGATCTGTACGCTGTGACTGAGATGAAAATGATGAAAGTGGAAGGGTGATAGAATCACTTGCGAAGGAATAAATAACAAAGCATAGAAAACAGAAAGGGAAATTGGCCAGAGCCTAGCTTTGGAAGCCACCAAGAATAACAGTGGGCACAGGGCGAGGAGTCAAAGAGTTGATAGAGAACAACTTTGTCCTCCTGGCTTACCACCTCTTCCCTACGCCCCAATAGAAAGTGAACTCCTTCAAGAAGAGTCTTTGCCTGTCTTCATTGTGTATAACCAGCACCTAGAGCAGAGCTTAACAATGGCTGGTACTTAGTAAATATTTCATGAGTGGATGAACAAAAGAATAAAAGGTAACACAGAGAAAGCAGAATTTGAAGATTAGGAGATGACTGTAGCTAGGGACACAGAGAACTCTTCTGCTAAAAAAGTCAGGGTGCCAAATAGGCAATGACCATTTCTTCTGAAAGTAAATATTTACCAATTTGGGGGAAAGAAGCTATGTTAGTATATAAAACCCAGCAAAGTCACACTCGTATAACACCTTATTAGCAAGTGCCCAAACTAGCATCGCTACAAAATACAAGTGCAAATGATCAATTGACAAAGTTTAAAAGTTGCCAAACAACAACTGTAAAATATTTGTTTCATTTGGTTCTCTCTTTTCCTCATGGGATCAGAAACTTCTTATGGACAGCAATATTGTCTCATTCACATTTATTTCCTGGTAACACATAGTATCTGATTCAGAGTCAGCATGCCTTTATTGATTCAATTGAACTAAAAATCTCAAGCAACTTTCCCAGGAAAACAGACATCCTGCTATATCAAATAAATCTTGTCTTAATCTCTGCAAGCAGAGAACGTCAGTGTTGTAAATTCGCAAAATCTTCCGTAAAATGGGTAAGGTTAAGCAATTGTTCTTCTACTGTGAAAGAAGCATAACATTGACAATAATTTGATTTTCTATACGGTGTCCTTTCTATAATCCCATCACTTGGAGTAAGCACCACAAATCTGTTTTACCAGACAGTTCGTTGCCACCCACTGTCAGCCACTGGGAAGACGGTGACTCAGTGAGAGGAAGTGCATTTACACCTCCATGATTAGATGAATTGGTTTAGAAAGGCACCACTTTTAACAGAGCACAGTTTCCACCGCAGGAAAGAGCCTTGTTTTCTAGTCCCCTGGGCTTCAATCTAATTTGTGTTGAAATGTATTATCCAAATGAACCAACTGAATCTGAGTAAACGGTACACCAGGGAGTACAGGAAGGCATATTTTAAATAATAGTAACAGCGGGACGTGAGATAATGTATAGAAACATGGGACCTTAAACTGATGTAATTCCTTCATTTCAAAGGTAAGTAAGCAATGCCAAAGAGATTGTGAACTAATCGGGATTATACACCTAAAAATTGCTAAGAATAAGACTTTAAATTGGAAGTTGTACATCCTATATACTACCTTAAAAGGAAGATTTCCACTAAGTTAATGGTTTTCAAACTAGAATTTAAAGACTAGTTATGTCAAACATGGTAAAGACGCTAACCATGTATAGTTGAAACTGAAATTTAAATTAATTAAAATTTAGTTAATCTAATCTAATTAAATTAAAGTTGAGATGATATTCCTCAGTCACACTAGCTGCATTTCAAGTGCCTAACAATCGCAGTGGTTAGTGGCTATGTATTGGGCGGTGAAGATTCAGAACTCGCCCATCGGTGCAGGACATTCCCTAGGACATCGACGCTCTACAGACTGTTTGCCTGCTGATGGCTGTGTGGTCATATCAGACCAAGTGTTTCTGCAAGTTTCTCCCACCTAACAGGTTTGACTTCCAGATAGAATTCCATTTAAAAATATATAGTTTTAGAAAATATGTAAATATCACAGCACTTCTTGCCTTTGTTTCTGTTCCTCCAGGGGCACAGCGACCCTCACAGTGAAACTTATTCCCAGGGTTACATCACAAAATAAAGATCTGCAGGACTGCATTATAAACCAAGGTTTTCATAGCTAGCAACCGTATCGTTTCTTCCCCACATGTGTAAACATTGACGTTAATATAAATGTAGCACTCTTTCAATATACATGCCAATCTTAAAACACTACTGTGAAATAATTACAGATTCATGAGAAGTTGCAAAGCTATACGCATATACAGTGAAGTCCTCTGTATTCTTCATCCTGTCTCTACCAATTTTAACTGATCTCATACGCTATACTATACTATCAAAACCAGGAATTTACCTCGATTCAAAAGGTAGTTTATTCAGACCTGAACAGTTACACAGGTACATGTGTGTGTGTACGTCTATGCAATTTTGTGCACGTGTAGCTTCTTATAACCACCATCAGTCAGGATACTAGTCTATGCCATCACAAGACTCCCGGTGGTACAGCCATATCCATTCCACCCCTCCCCTCCCATGGCAGTCCGCAGTCATCCCCATCTCTGTAATTACATTATTTAACAAGTGTCTTGTAAATGAACTCATGCAATATGTGTTCTTTTGTGATTGGCTTTTTTCACAGCTTAATTTTCTTGAAGGTCATCCATATTGTTGTATTTATCAACAGTTTGGTTTTTTTTTTTTTTGTATTGATGAGGATTATTTCATGATATGGAGCTTTCGCAATTTGTTAAATCATTTACTCATTAAAAAAACATTAAAGAGCCCGGCTGGTGTAGCTCAGTGGATTGAGCGCGGGCTGGGAACCAGACGGTCCCGGTTCGATTCCTAGTCGGAGCACATGCCTGGGTTGCGGGCCAGGTCCCCGGTGAGGGCCATGTGAGAGGCAACCATACATTGCTGTTTCTCTCCCTCTCTTTCTCCCTCCCTTCCCCTCTCTCTGAAAATAAATAAATAAAATCTTTAAAAAAAAAACATTAAAGAAATTTCCTAGTGAGAGCAATTGTAAATCACACTGCTATAAACGTTCATGCATAAGTTTCTGCAAGTAAAAAGCTTTTAATTCAGTTCTCTGGGAATAAATATTCAAGAGTGCAATTCCTGGGAAATTTGTTAAGATCATTTTTAGTTTAGTTTCGATTCAAATACTGTATAGGGGTCATGTATTCTTATTCTGAAAACTTCCTTTAAAATTTCTTTTAGGTATTCTTTTGGTTTTACTCATCTGAAAAGGTTTTATTCATCTGAAAAGGTTTTATTTTGCTCAATGTCTGGAAATACAGTTTTGCTGGCTATAAAATTCTTATTTCCTTTAAGCATTTTGAATATGTCATCCTGTTGACTTCTGGCTTTCATTATTTATTATGATGCATCCCCTGTAAATCCTACCAATGTTTTTATAATTGGCATATTTTCCTCTTGTTTTAGAGATTTCAAAAGTTTTTTAATGGCACGCCTCTATGTGGATATTTTTGTATATATACTATTTGGAATTCATTGATATTCTTAGATTTGTAGGTTGACATTTTGAAAATTTGGGAATTTTCTTTTGTGTCAGTCTTTCCATTGCATAATCACACGAATCTGCAGTCAAATTTCACTAATTTCAACTTCTATTAATTCAGTGAAAATCCAATAGTGAATTGTATTTTCAGTTACAATATTTTTGACTCCAGAAATTAATATTTTAAATTTCTATGTTTATTGATATTCTTTTTTCGATAGAACATTGTCATTATACTGTCGTTATACTTTTCTTTGTTTTTTTTAAAGCACAGTTTCCCTTAGTTTTTTGAACGTTTTTATAATTCCACTTTTGAAATTTTGCCTGTTCAGTGAACTGTTGGGCCCAGTGAAGAGCAGTTTCTGTTGCTCAGGTTTTTTCTTTATATGTACAAATTTTTTCATTTTTAAAAATGAGATATTTTAGATAACATTGTAGCAAGTTCATATATCCGCAACAGAGCTTCTTGTTGTTTGCTTGTTTAGATATTTAGTGAACTTAACTGGATTCTTGAGGGGAAATACATTCTACCCATATCATTTGACACCACCGCACAGAGGGTGGGCCTTTACTATCTTCACAGCCGCCCTGGGCTGACGCTGGTGGTAGCTGGGCTCTCTGGACGATTTCTTTGCCTGATCACCACGTGAATCTTTCTCTGAATCTGTCACACTGAGGTCTTGGGCTGGACCGATTGGAAGCTGAATTCCACATCGTTTTAACAAAGCCCTGGGGAACCCTTGCTCCACAGTCTGCTAAAGTTAAATACAGTTTCTTTTGCAGGGGTAGTATTTGATGCATATCATTGTGGTTGGTTCTGACCCAAAGAGGTCTCTTTTCGGCTCTTTCTCTGATTCTCTCTGAGAAACTCGTTGGCCTACAATAGTGGAGCTACCAGCTCCCACGTAACTGCACACAATCCAAATCTTTATTAAAGAGTGCTCTTCAACCTCAATTTCTTCTTACTCCATTTCAATAAAATCAGATTTTTAGGGTAATTTTGGAGTTATTTGTTTTTATGGCTTGCTTCTCCTCCTCTGCATAACACCTAGTTACTACTGCTCTGGACCTGGGAGGTAGGGATATTACGGAACAACAAGTGGGGTTCTGCTGCCCACTGCCACCCTCCAGGCAAGATAGTGGAGGCCAGGCTTTGGTGATGGACAGGCATCTTTATTCAAAAGCTACACAATTTTGGAATAATAATTTTCCACATGCATTAGTCACTTAAGCCTATCAATTAGGCTAAAATCTTTAAATCCCAAGTTTTCCTCTCATTCTCCCTGTTAGTTTTTAATTACTTTATTTCTATAGGATTAGTTTACATACCAAAATAACATAAGATACAAAAGTTACACAATTTTAGGAGAATGGCAAGCTTCTGCCTCAGAGCCCATCCCCCTAGAACAACCAAAGAAGAATAACCCCGCCACCCTCTGCCAGGCCAGCTTGATAATAGGCTGCACCTGGAGTTCCTTCTTCCACCCAAAATACCACCCTTTGGGAAACACAGGCAGCCGCAGTGTAATCATCCAGTCAGTCTTGAGGAAGAAAGCCAGAGAGCCAGTCTCTGCTACCTTTTTATTTCAAATCCTCAAGCTCTAGAGACACTGAACTTCTCAACCAATCCCCCGGGACTGTTTACCATTGCTTCAGGCAGCCTCCTCCTGTAGCCCCTCCCTTGTCGTCCCCAGTGATCTGATCAGATTTCTCAGTATCAGGGACAGGGACCTACTTTTCTCTGGGTGAATCTAGGCTGGTCCTTGGTCTTCTTGAATTTCTTTTCTTGACAGAAACTCCAACTTGCAAGTAGGTTGGGCAAAGTTGAATATAGTCTCAGTTAATGATGTTATATTTGAGACCTTTCATGTCTGTCTCTTTTTATGATCATATTTGTCATTTCAAGTATGGTTTCTTAACATGCCCAGTTTCATAATATATACTGTCAATGTAATTGCTTTTAAAGACCATAAACTTACCTTGTTGCAGTAGCCTCCCAATTGATAACTTGTCCTCTATTGTCCTTTTTCTTTGGTCAAATCTTCATTACATTAAAAAATACTATATTTTTCCCTGGCTGGTCTAGCTCAGTGGATTGAGTGCTGGCTGTGAACCAAAAGGTCGCCGGTTCGATTCCCAGTCAGGGCACATGCCTGGGTTGCAGGCCAGGTCCCCAGGGGGGCCACATGAGATGTAACCACACATTGATGTTTTTCTGCATCTCTTTCTCCCTCCATTCCCTTCTGTCTAAAAATAAATAAATAAAATCTTTTAAAAAATACTATATCTTAAAGTTTTTTTATGGCCATTTCCCTTTTTATAATTTATTTTTTAATATTTCTTTCTTTATTAGAAATAAGGGAATGGAGGAAGAAAGAGAAGAAGAAAAACACTGATGCAAAAGAGAAACGTCACCCCAACTGGGGATGAACACGTAATTTAGGGATGTGCGTTGACTTGGAATTGAACTGGTGACCCTCTGGCTTTGACAATATTGCTGACGATGTCTAACCAACTGAGCTATACCAAGCAGGGCTGCCATTTCCCTTTTTAATGTTATTGTTGAGTCCCTATTATCTAGATTATGTCCAAACTCTTTAAATAGGTTTCATTCTTCACCTTCCTCCCTCCACAATCTAATCAGAACCTACTTTTCTTGCCTTACCTATATTACTTTCTTTACAGAAATATTTACTTCTCTCTGTAACTTTTGCTCAAGGACTATCCATAATCTTATTCCCATTCTTGGTTTCACACCTTTTCTCATTTCATGCCCTCCATTGCTATCACGAAATTAGCACCAGATAATTTTATAGAAAGAAATAAATCACTTTTTTTGTTATTATTTTATTCTTTTCTCCTACCTGTTAAGAATTTACTCTTTGATGTTAGACCATTTTGATAGAGCAGGTACCTCATTGTTTTATTATAGTTCTTCCGTTTTTTACTCATTATTGATGTGCATAATATACTGCTGACCTTGTATGTTAGCTTTTAGTCTATCTTTTCCCCATCCTCAATGAAATAGCTACCTAAGAAAATATTGTATCATTACATCTGCTTTTCTCAAAGAATCACAAATGTCAATTCTCCTATTGCAAGTTTCAATGTTTAACAAGAGTGACTCAACATTCATTTGGTTAGTAGTATAAGGAAATAGGAAAAAAAAAAGATTTTTCTTTTAGTTTTGATATTCCATTCTGATACTCATTCGTTTAATACAGAAGAGATTCTAAAGAAATGGAAACCTGAAAAAGGATAAATTTCTTGCTTTAAACATTGGATATGAAGAGATATAGCAACTTAGAATTGTTTATTAAAAGACAAACTAAATTGTCTTTTTAAATTTTTATTGGATTTATTGGGGTGACATTATAGTTAATAAAATTATATAGGTTTCAGGTGTAGAAATCTAGCCTCATCTGCATATTGAATTGTACTCAATACTCCAAGTCAAATTCCCTTCTATCATCTTTTGTTCCCCCTTTACCCTCTTCTACCTCCCCCAAACCTCTTTCCATCTGGTAATCACCATACTTTTGTCTGTATCTATCAACTTTTTTTCCCTTTGCTTAATTCCTCCACCCCTTTCACCCACTTCCCCAATCCCCCTTCCCTTTGACAGCTGTCAGTCTGTTCTCTGTCTCTATGAGTCAGTCTCTGTTTTGTTTGTTAGTTTATTCTGTGCATCAGGTACCACATAGAAGTGAAATCATATGGTACTTGTATTTCTCTGACTGGTTTCTTTCACTTAGCATGGTATTTTCCAGGTCCATCCATGCTGCCACAAAAGGTAAGACTTCCTTATTTTTTTATGGCCCAGTGGTATTCCATTGTGTTTTGTAATGTAATAAATCGTATTTTCTTAATGGGTCTCACTTCACTTGCCTTCTACCACATTCCATCACTTTCAAAATAATGCAGAAAACCAGACTATGCTTGAAGCGAGGGGAGGAAAAAACAAAACATTGGCATGCACATTAAAACATTGGCTGAACTTTCAAAGATTAAAATGTCAGAGGTTTATTCTCCTTTTATCAAGCAATGTCTATAGACAGAGCATCCACATGGTGTAAGTTACCAAAGAAGGATGTATAGAACAGACTTACATTAAATCATTAGGTCACAGACACTTTATATGGTTCATGTTCACACGGAAGGAAACTGCTAAAAAGGAAAGCAGATAAGGAGAAACATAAGCTGATTTTTAGTATTTATTAAATCTACCTCCCATAATGTTTCCTTAAGCTAAGAAGAAATCTACTATATCACATAGTTCAGGATGCTATATACACATAAGATATTATACGCTATAAAAGTTCAGGTTTCTAAGCAGTTTTTCACAATTTAAACTTGAGTAAAATTTGTATTTAAAAAAGACCTTATTGGATTACCTTCAGTAAATGGAGGTCATTTCAACAGCCCATTAGCATTTTAGCAGCAACAAAGCAAAAATAAGTAAAAAGATTCTCAAAACATGTAAGCTATTACTTTAAGTCTAGATAAATATCTGCTTACTTCAATAAACCAACTCTCTAGTTTTAATGCACTTCTACTGGCCTTATCTTTACCCTTAAAAAGAATAATTTTTTTACTCTATGCAATGTCTCAAATAAGAGGATTAGTTAAGTTTTGAACTATAGCACACAGTGAGTGAGAGGGTTATTTAAGGATTATGTAGGAGTTGAACAGAAGTCATTAAGAAAAGTTATTAAAGAATGAAGTTTTTGATGGGTTATATTTAAATAGCAAAGGCAATGGTGAAGTACATCTTTATTCACCACCGTGGAGCTATCTGCTAATTCCAATTTCTAAACTAATTCTCCTAAAACACTAATACTCATCAGTTTTCTAGCCAGTTTTTTTCTTGCTGGTGTTACTTTCCTTATATGTGGTTTACTTTAAGCAGACACAAATAAGGTTTCTTTTTTTTCTTTTCTTTTTTTTTTTTAGAAATGAGAGTTCCTGCTGATGTAACACTGAACTACGTGGAAAAAAATATTCTGCTAACAATATACATTTGTAAGCAGCTGACATCCCAGACAAACTTGCATTGAAATCATAATGCACTCTAGTGATTCAAAGCAAAATGAGTAGAGAACACACTGCAAACATTGTACCATACTTATTCTTCCTCCCTTCCTCCCCATTTTCCATAGCATACTGTAGATTATACAGTAAGTGTCGAACAGAGTCTGTCATCGTCACACGACCTCACTCATGCCTTCGAATGGCATTTTGTTTAACAAATGACTGAAGGCAGATTTAGTGCAGGAGATGTTAAACATTTCTCTTTCAATGCCAAGAGATTTAGAATTATAACAGTGTTCAGTATGCAGCTTTTAGCCTTCCTTTTCCTCTTGTGACATTCCCTTCAAGGCACAAAAGATTATAAACAGTGAATGGGACAAAATATTTTGAATTAAGAGTTTTAAGTTTCCACAATACCTTTTATTTATGGTTTAAGCATACTAAAAAAGGACAGGAAAAAAAAAGGATAAACCACCCTTAAAATAAAATGGTGCTGAAAGTCACCTGAAATTCCCTGAAGTTATTTTTAAGTATTTAAATTCTTATTTTGTTGGCTTAAAACATAGTTCTAGATTTGAACCTTGTGATGAATATAGTTTCTCATTAAATATTGTGTTAAAATTTCTAGTGAACTAATATTACTAATTGTACATTTCTTTGCCAAAAAAATTAAATCTATTTTGTTTGGGCCAACCAAGTAACTTATGTTTAGGATAAAACTTGTAAAATTAAGGTGTAAATTTAAACAATGAATTAAGTGCAATGTACTGGAAAACTCTTTATTCAATAATTATCTAATAGGGCTCCTAGGCATTTCCAACCCAAATAACTGTGTTTCCTTTCTCAACTTCAGTGATCTCACAGTTTAACTTATTGAGTCGTCCATCTAGTATAAAGAGAGAGTCCTTGGAAGGTGTCATCAGGTATTGCCCAAACAAGCCACTGTCCTGGATTTGCCTGTTCTTCCTGTTCCAAGGCCATTCTTCTGCCTTGAGTGGTTCCTTCAGGCTCTTTATCATCTTCACCTTCCCAGAGGAAAGCTCCGCAAAGAGCACATCCGTTTGGGTGCCTGAGCTCCCGTAGATGTTGTACTGGTGGGCTTCAGTAAAGGACGGCTGAAATGCCAGATCCGAGATGTGCAGATTTGTGTGAATGTCAAAAGCCTCCTGTATTTCTCCTCTGATAGTAATGTACTGGACCCTTACAAGACCTTTGATGTCATTAATGCTGACAAGATAGTGCCCGTCTGGAGAGATATATGGAGAACCCGTCACGTCACTGTTGAATCCAATGACTGAGTCAGTTACACTGTCCACCACGAGCTGGGGTGGAACTGCTCCAGTGCTGTCAGGCTTGCAGCCAACGAAGTAGTATCCTCCCAAGTGTGTGTATGCCAGCGACTGAGGAATGCACTTATAGTCTTGCAAGTTAATTGTCTTGATGTATGACATGGTCTCAAGATCAATTTTTTGCAGTGCAGCTTCATCTTTATGAAGAATAAATCCAAACCTGAAAAGATAAAAACTGAAGTTAGACAGGAAAATGTAGAGTGCTCACTCTAAAAAAAATACACCGTGGCCCAGAGAAAAGGGCCTTCGCAGATCCAGGTGCTCACTGCCAGGCTGGGCTGCATTTGTGTCACGGCCGAGTCAGAATTCACCTTTCAACTGTGCGGCCCTCCTCCTTACTCTAGGTCATTCTATCATGTCAGTCAAGCAATACTAATACGTGCTGCGGAAAGCAAAATAATTAAAAGTAATATATCTGGTTAACTGGAGCAACACATTTTACCTTTACCAAAGAGGGAAAAAAAGTAAACGTTATTTAACCTTCGGATAATGAACAATCTTGATTAACTGCTACGAAAGCCAATGACAATCAGAAGGGTTTGAATATATATCTATTTTATTCACTTTGTTTTCTTCTTTTGATCACCAAATAAATGTGACACAATTATTTAAATGATTCTCATGTCTTTCTCATTTTAAACTGCCTCATAGCACTACCTCAATAGATGCAGATTTATTATTTTTGATATAGACTATTATTCTTCTATATATTATATCAGGAATGTCCGATTATCTCTACGATTTTAATATTTATTTTATTACACATTTTAAGTACCAGTTACATTTTTCACCTGTTCCATGCTTATATTGTTACTGTTTTTAATGATGTACCTGATTGTATTGATTAGCTTATATGGCACAATGATGGACTTTGGAGATTTTTGGCATTTTCTTATTAAATTCAATTTTAAAATAAGTATTTTAAAATTTGTTTTGATTACTTCTTTAATTATTTGAATCTTTTTAAAGCATTTCTCCTGAATACTAGCTGTGCATTATCATTAGAAGTTCCTGTGACAAGGGTAAATATATTTTGAAACTCTGACCTATAACGTTGGTGGCTTTCTATCAAAAATAAGTAGGATAAATAAGATAAAATAAGATAGAAACTGTTGGAAGCCAACCAACAGCCGACCCTTGGCACAGTCGGGACAGACGAGATGCATCTGCACAGCAGAAGCATCTGTGGCTGGATCTCTTGTGTATCTCTCCTTACAGGCTTACTTTTGCTAATAACTGGTGATGGGATTTTTAGATACTGGTACTTTACTACTGAAAATTTGCACAGTTCCTATGACATTGCCCAGAATGACTTGCTGACTACAGAACAGAAGCCCCTAACAACCCTAATGCTGCCTACTTCCCCCGCCTGGAAAGTTAAGGATTAAATTAAACTATGGGCAGACCAGCTGCCAGACGCTGAAGGAAGCCGTGGCTGGGAATGCCCCCTGAACAGCCACCACTTGAAGGCTCAAGATTTATTAGAGCCACTACCCCTCCCATACCCTGGACAAGAATGTTTATTAATAAGACCAGATGAATAGAGAAGGTAGGAGTTTTAGTTAAATATAATGATCTGAGTACATGAGAGTAAATACAAAGAATAGTCCCCCTCAAGATAAATAGTCAAAAGACCTAGGCTAAAAACTATGAATCTAACTCAGACTATTCAACCTCAAAGAACAAGGACTAACTTGTATACAAACCTTTAAATCACTCCTTGCACCCTTTTTAACTTAGAAAATCCCTAGGACCTTAATAAATATCTAGTTATTAATTAGTACCTGAAAGTCTGTGCCCGACACTGTTCTTGGCTGTCTGATTGATAGCCCTCTTGATCAAAATAACCTTTGTTCAATATAATTAAATCTGAAATGTTCTGTACTTTTTCTGATTGCTTATGTATTAACTTTTTCTGCCTTGTTGATCACGCCATGCCACAGTTTCTCCCAATAATTGTATAACCCTCCCTATAAAAATAAAAGAAAAATTCTTTCTGTGAGTCAGTTAGATCCAAGAGGTCTGGCTGTCCTCCGGCACTCCACTGAGGGTGTCTGACTCCGTTTTGTTGCGCCGAACCATCCCTCCTTCGGGGACCCTGAGACCCGCTGAAGCTGGACCCCAGCAAGAAACTACTATACAAAGTTATATCTAAAATAAATATTGGTCAATAGAAATTTGAAGGACTTTTATATATATATTTTTTGTTAGTAACATTGATTAAAGCACCTCTAATATCTCCATAAAAATAAAGACCAGAGAAATACTGTTACATTTTTTATCAATGAAAAAATGACGTCATTGTATTAAGACAAAACAAAATAAGCCTCTAAAGATAGTAAATGATATTGTCATCCATGCAATTCATTTTCAGTATGGTAATACCTATACAAAGTTTTCAATGTAAAAAATGACCACTACCACATATAATACAGAAATAAACTGTGTCCAGGATAATAGCTACTTAAAATTTTAAATATAAGCACATGTAAAGCTCAAAAATATAAATAAATTTCTATCTTTAATATCATAGAAATCTAAGATGAATTTTTTTCAAAAAACAATCTTGTAATTAGGTAAGCAAGAAATTTATAAGCACAGGTATTTTACTAAAATAGACATGAAATTATAATGGCTTATATGTTATTACATTGCATATAGTTAGAAAACATATTATAATTTTAACTATATGAACTTTTATGAAAAGACTATTTGATGTTACTAGAGAGTACAGATTTCTCCATACACAAGAAAAACTACAATATATAGCTACTCTTTTAAAATGATCTTGTATATGTGTATGAGCAATTACTAAATAAAAAGCACTGGGAAGCCCTGGCTGGTGTGGCTCAGTGGATTGAGCGTGGGTTGAGAACCAAGGGTCACAGGTTCGGTTCCCAGTCAGGGCACATGCCTGGGTTGCAGGCCAAGTCCCCAGTCGGGGCCACATGAGAGGCAACCACACATTGATGTTTCTCTCCCTCTCGTTCTCTCTCCTTCCCCCACTCTCTAAAAATAAAATAAATAAAATATATAAAAAAAAGCACTGGTAATATATTGGAGACAAAGTTCCACCTTGCTTACAATGAGTCTAGAAATCTTGAGTAATAAATATGGAAAAACTGTTAGTAACCAACGTTATACTATTACTTAATAAAAGTAATTCTTACTTTTTCCACATTTACTTACAATGGAATAAAGTAATCATTTTTAAAATAATATTTCTAGTATATTTTAAAATGCCACTTACCGTTTCTGGCTTATATCCTAGAAATTCCTATTTTCTAGTGTACTTAATTACTATCTGTGTATTTTCAGTAAATACAGCTCATACCGTAACTATTCAGGAAAATATTGTCCTGATTACAATGGTCTGAAGAATCATATTAACAATCACTTCTTAATGTTTCAATTAAAGTATTAATGTACACTGAAGATTGTAAATATTACCTAAAAATTAAAGAGTTAAAAATAAAACTGAAAACTGACTTCCATTATCTTTGTGTCAGCATCAGAAAATATCATAAAATCCTAAATAACCCTATCTACTTTTATACTTAATAAATAACTAACTCTGACTATTGAAAAATGATTCTCCATTAATGGACAATCATTAAGAATATGCAAGAATGTAGATGTATGATTGTTTCTATCATTTATGAAATTATGAATCATGATTGAAGATACTGTCTTTTTTTTTCTGTTATACATTGTAAATGTGCTCAGGGGCAAAAGCAGTAATATGCACATTTAATAAAAGCAATAAGCCAATCAAGTTTTGGCATTTCACTTCTCTTAACCTTGAGTCTTCTAGTCCCTATGGGCAATGTTTTTTGAATGCTAATGAGGCAGAACTAATCTTGTACTATTTTAACTCTGATACTAAAGATGCACTCAAGTTGTGATACAATCCAGCTTCTTTGGGAAGTAATTAAAATTTAAAAAATGGTCCAGTTAAAAATGCAAAAGCTCCAATTGCGGCGATAAAATTACATCTATTTTGGCCTCCTCACTGCATGCTCCTTTAAGACCAGAGATCCAGCTACATAAGCTGATGCATAAGAATGCCTTCCATTTTTCACTACTGATTTATTGGGTAGGAAGTGGTGTCTCTAATTCAAAATTTCCCTCTAGTACAGATTGATATTCAGAAATCTCCCACTGTTCATTAGGCTATGATTAATATTTACAAGGCTCTCAACTTTCATGCCTGCTTAGTATAATAAAATCCTGCACAGTACTAAATTTAACATAGTTTGTCTAATATTTATCAGAATGTGTATAAAAAGTTACAGACTGTGAAAATTGTGAGTTAAAAGTTACTTTTGACACCGCTTTTTTTTTACGAGGGGGAAAGAAAACACAACCAAAAGTGTGTCCGTTGCTCAGCGTGGCATTGCGTGAATCTGTTGTTAGATTTGGTCAGGAGAGTTAGAGCATTTTTTCCTCAAATTATTTTCTTTGTCTGAATGTTTAGTCAAAACAGTTTATTATTATTAAGTTTATAAAGAGGCTCAACTTTAATTATGCTTTTCATGCTTTAAGGTGAAACTCTGAAATGATTCAGACACGGAGAGCTTGCTGTTTTCAACGAATTAAGGGTTTTCAAGTCTAGGCTGATGTAGTTTCATGATCCTGGTTTTCAGTATAATGTCTTGACTTCCACGAGTTTCAACTTTCTCATCAACAGAAAGAGGATAAAAATACTAGCCTGCTTTGAGAACGAGAATAAGTGTGTGTTTATTATCAGCCAAACAGTAGATTCACAATAAATAGAACCTGTCACTGCTTTACACCTTAACTGGCATCATTTTCCCATTACGAATCAAATAAAATATTCCCTATGGCACAACAGATCATTATAACCCATGGATGGGAAAAACAAAATCAAATTTTCAATGTTTCTGTTTAGCTGGTATTCCCACAACGTTAAAAATAAACATATCGTGTTACTCAAATGTGGCTACATTTTTCCATTCCTGAATGCTGCAGAGATCACATTGACAAAGACTTCACTTGGTAACAATTTTGCTCTCACTTGTTCCAGCAGGGTCATTGCCCAGCCCCCATCCTATCCATCTCATCTCTCACGGTGTTCGGAGAGGAGGCAGTCTAGCTCACTCTGTCTTCTTTAGAAGAGGTGTTGCTTTAGTTCCTACTAGGGAAGGGAGGTATGGCTATGGTGTACTGGGTTAACTTAGTTCTGAACAGATAATGGAATTTGAAACAGGCACCTGTCTTGCTCGAGAATTCTTTTTAATCCTCACCTGAGGATGTATGTGTTGATTTTAGAGAAAGATAGAGAGGGAGACACAGAGAGAGAGAAACATAAATCAGTGGCCTTCCATATGCACCATGACCAGGAATCAAACCCACAACCTAGGTGTGTGCCGCAGCCAAGGACGGACCCTTCACCTTTTGGGTGTATAGGCTGACACTCCAACCAACTAAGCCACGCAGCCAAAGCTTACTCAAGAGTTTTGACTACAAGTGACAGAGAATTTTGTGGCTGGCTTTAGGACCTGTGTATCTAAGGACAAGGAGAGTTGCAGTTGGAGTTCATGTCTTGGTACCTCAAGAGCCTTCTAAGGAAGCTCCTGGCAGAGAGGAGTAAAGAGAAGCCTGGCTGAAACACCTTAGAGACTAATAAAGAGTAACTGCCCAAGGACCTCCATGTCCCACACGTCCAGGCTACATTTCTTGCACTTGAATAATAATTTGTTTCTGCTTGTCTCTCACTCCAATAGTCCCCAAATGGACCCTGTCACACAGAGTCCCACAAAGCATTTTTTCAGCCACTGTCGCCCCACAGCATCTGTCCTATTGTTCCACTCCTGTTCTGCTTTCAAACCTATCACCCATGATGCTAATGAAGGAATCTCATAATTGCAATGACTGACCTTTATGATACCCAAAGATTAGAGTGAAAGAACCCTGTAAGATTTGCAAAACAACAATTATGTTATCTCCTGAGTCTTATTGCAATACTGCCTGTCCCCAGAATCCTCACAGGTTTCTACCTGAAGAATTTTCCTTACTGCTGACTTTCACTATTAATCACTGAGGATCAATCCTCACGCTAGAAGCTGGGAAGGAAGCCAGGTGCCCCCTCTCCACTCCTACCTTACCTCTTAACTCTAATCCTATTATCTGCACTTCCCCAGATTTGAAAACAAATCTTTCCTTGTATAGCAAGGGAGGCCAATGAGCAGTACTGAGAGGAGGCTGGATGTATTTCAGTACTGAATTTGCCAGACACTCTATCCTGGTATAAAAGCAACATTGTTGTAATCCACACCTAAAACAAAAACATTTCCCCAATCTTTTCTGATGTGTCACTTATAGGAATCATAGTCTTTGACATAAAACTCCAGGAAAACAAAAGAATTTGAACAGCCCAAAGAATTAGTTGTATTGAGATTTTACTTGTGAAAATCTATATTCAAAAGCTAGGGTCCAGTGGTTAGTGTTTCGTAAATAATTGTGGGCCGGATTATTTTTCTAACTGCATTATAAGTATCTTGTTTATCCAGTTGGAAGGTAAGAAATGTCAGACAGATAAAAAACTAAAAGTATAACCCCCCCACATCGTTCATATATAAACCCGCGCACGCCGTGGGCGCCTGCAGGGTTGTCTTGCGCAGTGTTACAGCGGACGGAGGGCTCACAGACACACACTCTAAGTCTGACACGAGCCATCGTTCACTAGTTTATGAATTTCTTTATATTCAGTTGTTTTCTATTATCCCAAACTGACCCTTGTAAGAAAAGACTGAATGCTGTTCCTGCTCAAGTACCAGCGGATTTAGTTTTATCTGAACTTCACATAAAGAGCTCAGTAAAACATACCTGTTCATAAAGAGTGATCACATTCACAGTCGGGAGAGAGGAAAGCACAGAGAAACAGAATTGACACATTTAGTAAAGACGTGAAACTAGAGCAAGGACACTTTCTGAATGGTTTTGAAGCTTAGATGTGCTTGAGAAATGACAATACTTTGGCATTTTCTGTTTTCAAATGTAGGTTGCAAAAGATACAATGAATCATAGGACACCCTCTTACCTGAATTTATATTATAAAAATGTTATATTAAAGATTTTACCTACATTATTTCTTCCTTACTTTAATTCTTAGAATTTTTTCTAAAAAAAAAAAATAATAATAAAGAGATAGAACATGTTCCTGAATGCTAAATTCCCTACTTTCTTCTTTTTCTGGTGTCCTATTTCTCTGACAGGCAGGGATTTCATTTCTTCTACAGAAAATTGAGACATAGAGGCATAATTTAGTTACAGTATATTCAGATGTCTAATTGTTTGACAAATTAGTTTCCAAAGGTCTATCGTTTCTAGTGAATAACTAGACATAGAAAAAGCAGATTTATCAAGAAGTAAAAGATGATGATACAGCCACTTGATAGCATACACAACAGAATAAAATAAAGCACCAATTTAGGAGTAAAGTTTATTTAATAACTTTTAAAGTTTATGTGAAAAGAGCATAATATTGTATAAATAGTATGATTAAACCATTACAAAAATGAGCAAAGCCCATGCATGAGTGAAGGTAAATATGTCTAAAGATTAACTCTAGTCAAATTTTGAGACTGGATTAAGCTCATTTTGTTTGGTTTTAAGTTTGCAGTTTCTGTTCATTGAGCATGGACCATAGTCTTCTTTCCTAATAAGAAATACATACATGTTTTAGTAGAAATAACATATGTAAGAACTCTAATTAAAAAACTAAAGTAGCTCTCATTATAATTGCTGATTATGGCTTTAATATTGAATATGCACTTTCTAAGTGTTTAAATAAATGTAGAGACTGTGCTTGGTACTTTAAGAAAAAAAAACACTAATCCATGTGAAGACTCATCTTCAAAGAAATATAAATATACTGAATAAAATTCTTAAACTATCAGACTATGTTTAGATATCAAATTAGATGAAAAGCATAATAAATGCAAAGAATACTTGTACTGGATCAAAGAGGTGATGGGAAAATAAATTCATAGTACAAGCAAGAAAGATGCAGTAACAGAATATTACAGGACCACTGAGAAGTGTTATAAACTGCCGATAAAGAATTAGAGTGGTAGCTTAAAACTAAAAGTCTTCCAGAAGAAAATGCATGCTGCTGTGATGTCAGCAGATAAAAGGTACAGCAGGAATAATCCAATGGAGAATTAGAGAGAGGGAAGCTTTCTCGCCTCAATACATCATTCCACAATGTTAAGAAATTATATTTCTCTAAACTATTCTTTCATTTAAAATCTGCTTTGAAATTGAACCCATTATAACTAATTATTTTTACATCTATCCTCAAGTTAGTATATTTAATAAATGCATTAACAATAATTGCAACAATATTGAAAGATTTTCCATTTTTAAGTCTGTTATATGTAATTTGGTAACTACATCAGAATTTAAAATTGAATGTGGTTTAACTGCAAATTTCTGAAAAAGCATATGTATTTACTTCAGAGATTGAACCAAGCATGCATACTAAAAAAATGAGAACACATAAGCTTGTAGTTGAATTTACATAACTATTTTATTAATTTTGCTTGAAAATTCAATCTTACTAGCTTTAGTAGCCTTTCACTGGTGACTTATTTTAATAACCGGTATAATAGTACTATAGAGAGATGTGTGCTTGATACTTATGTTTTACATTTACCCAAATACTATAATTTCATTGGTTTTAGTTGTTTATACAATGATGATTACATTAGTTAATTCCCAGAATACCAAAAGAATAAATTAGTTTTAAGACTCTCAGTATTTTAAATCATACAATTTCTATGAAGGGCAAAGAAAAGTACATATAACTAGAATGTTTATAATAATGAACTTGAAAAATGGTTCATTGCACTTGGATGGAAATTAGTCACCAGCTTTTTACAGTCTTGTTGTCAAGGTGCTATGATTATTCAATCGGACAGAACAATTTCTTCGACAATGGAGCTGTGACATACCACATGAAAAGTTAACTTAAAATATTTTTTAAATTCTAAGTAAAATGTGCAACTACAAAATGCTTACAAAGAAATTTAGGTATACATCTGTATGATCTTTGATTTGGGAGTGGGTTCTTAGATATGACATCCAAAATAAGGAACGAAAGAAAAAAATAATTTGGACCTCACAAACAAATGTTGTCTCAAAGACTACTCTCAAGAAAGTGATAACACAACTCACAGTATGAGAGAAAATATTTGTGAATTACATATCTGATATCGGTTAGTATCCAGAACAAATTAAGTACCCTTACAATGCAAGAACAAAAAGATAAACAGCTCAATTCACCAATGAAGACATAGAAATGACCAACAAGCTCTAAAAAGATGTTCCACATCATTAGTCATTAGGAAATGAAATCAAACCACAATGAAATACCTACCACTTGACAACAAGTAGGGTGATTATCATAAAAAGGATGAGTAATAACAAATGTTGGTGAGGATGTGCAAAAATTGGGACTCTTACACATTTCTGATGAGAATATAAAGTAGTTCAACACTGAAGAAAAGAGTTTGTCAGTTTCTCAAAAAGTAAACATGGGATTATTATATATTCCAGCAATTCTATTTATAAGTATATATATGCTCGTTGTAAACAGGTATTCAAACAACAACTGTACATGAACATTCAAAGTAGTAATATTCTCAATATCCAAAATGCGGAAAAAACCCAAGTGTACATCAATGAATATATGGGTAAACAAATGCAGTATATTCATGTAATGTAATATTTAGTCAAAAAATGAATGCAGTGTGAATACATATTACAATATGGATGTGACAGAAAAATGTTAAGCTAAGTTAAAGTAGCCAGATATAAAGTGTTATATATCAAACAATATCTATGAAGGGTAAAAGAAAAGTACATATAACTAGAATGTTTATAATAATGGACTTGAAAAATGGTTCAAGTTCATTATTATAAAATTGTGTGATTCAATTTATATGAAATTAATTCACTTATATGCATTATTAAAAGGTAAATCCCTAGAAACAGAAGACATATTTCTGTAGACTTTCAGGGGCTGAGACCAGGGAGATTGGGAAACAATGCTTAGCAGGTCCAAGTCCCCCTTGGAGGTGGTGAAAACATTTTGGAATGCTCTGAAACTAGACACAGTGATGGTTGTACATTCTAAATAGACCAATGCCATAAATGCTGAATATATTGATGCCTCTTTAAAGTGTTTAATTTTGTGTTATGTGAATTTCAGCTCAATAAAAATATATTAAAAATAAATATTATAACTATAGTTGATAATACTTTATTGCCTATTTGAAATTGCTAAGTAGGTCTTAAAGGAAAACAATGTGTGACTGTGTATGATAACAGGTATTAATGACTTATTGTGGTGATCATTTGTAATATATACAAATATTGAATCATATTGTATGCCTGAAACTAATATAGTGGAATACCTCAATAAAAGATCTAAATATAAATATTGACTAAACTAAAACTAATTAACAGCAAAAAAAAAAGGTAAAAATTGCAGAAAAAGTCTAACTCAAAACAGAACTGATGATATCAAAGAGTCTGTCTCTGAATAGTGGTAGTGTTACCATATCCTCAGTCCATCCTTAATTCTGGTTAATGCTTAAAAAAAAAAGGCATAACATCTCATAGAAGACAATAAGTCATTAGATGTAGAAACAAACAAAAAAATATTATCTATGTAATTTAGGTTATTCACCTGAAATAATTAAAAAAAAAACATTGTTTATGTATGCATTTAGAGATTCTCTGAGTCTACCATAACCTTAGAGCTATACATCTGGAATCCTTGATGTAATTTCAGTATTTATTTCAAAAGGATCATTTATTTTTCATGGGGCTAACAGTCAGGTGTTCTAAATCTTCTTACTCCACATTTATGTATGAAGAGAACTTAGGTAAGTATCTAATATGTCGGATTCATTAGTTAAAGTCATCAAAAAAGGGAGAAAAATTGTTGAAGGTTCAGAGGTAACAAAAGCAAGAAAGAATTCAGAAAACAAATGAAAAAGGAGAATAACAACACATCAGCAATTACAGAAGATTATTATCTGAAAATTCATCATTATCTGCATCTGTACAAAATTAACACTTACTTTATTTCTTTAAATATTGATATGTATCCTAATGGCAAACAGGAATATTCCAATGCAGCTTCTTAATGACCGTACTGTGAAAAGGTATGTTTTGGAGTCAGGGAATGTCTACTGTGTACTAGTTTGTGACATTTGAATAAGTTACTTTAGCTGAGCCTTTGTTCTTTTCTTTTTTATATAGTCTAATAATGCACAAATGTGAAGATTAGAGAAATAAGTTGCAAAGTCTGATATATTGTAGGTGCCTAGTAAATTATCACTATTATCATTAATGATAAGATATCAAGAAAAACATATTAAAATTACAAATAATGCAAATATCAGTCACCAGTTTTTTTTTTTTTAATTTGGATCATCTCCCCAAAAAAGAAAGATGAACATGTTTAAGAGCTTCAAGTTTTCCCCCCTCAGCAGGTTTTCTTGTCTGTTCATTTTGTTCTGAAGCTCACAAAGCCATTTTGACTTTAACATAATCTCATCTTTTACCTACTCAGAAAGATACATGTGGCTTTATGGGGGCTAAATATTTAGCATTTCAGGACACCATCCACTAATTTGTTTTAATGTTATTCTTTAATTTATGCCTACAATGAGTGGGTGAGTGATGGATGTCTACATAGATCACTTCTTTTTTCAGAGAATTTAGCACCTAGGTATTTGGAAATGCTGAACACTGGAATATTTCTGCTTAGCACATTCAAGCATAGATCTCATGTTAACTTTAAAAATAATTCTACATTTTTATTATTGAAGAGTTTTTTGCTGAAAATCTGTCAACATTAAAATATAGAATAAAAAATGATTTTCTCTAAAGTCCAATGATCTAGTGCAATACATAATTGTATTATTATTCTTCCAAGAGAAACATTTTAAAGGTTGATCTGATAGTAAGGTCATTAAATGTTGCTCTTTTCTTCTGATGACTATGAAAGATTAAGCGTATTGTCCAGTTGCCATGGCTAATTAAAACAAACAACAGTTTAGAGAGCTGACAGAGCCAGTGACTTTTCGCTTAGCGTTCTAAATTGCTTTGTCTGTTAACAATTGAAGTTCTCATAATGTATTTCTCACATGCTCTTTCTGTTCTTGTTTGTTTCTACTGAAGATTTTACTCCCGCATTATTTGGTCATTTTATTTTAAATAGAATTGTAATCATTACCTGTTCTCATACCATATGATAGCTTTAGTTACATATAAAGTGTATGTTTACTTGCATTTTTTTCTGCATTAAATTCTGTAAGTTAAAAAAAATGTCCTTCATGAAATCATATCCAACAGTGGTGCCTTTTCTATCTTGTATAAATTGCCCATATTCCCGATCTAGTTTCAAAATAATTAAACTTATTTTAACATTCAGCACATTATACTAAAATCCATGGATAGACAGACAGTCTCTCTTTTTATGTTATTTATTTAACAAACATAAATAACACTATTTTACATTTCAACGGTAGCCTCATTCTGAAGCAGCATATCTAGTAAGTATCAAATTGGTTTATTTGTTTGTTATAACTCTAGTAAATTTTGCTCAAAAACCAACAACTCTAAATGGTCATGCAAATTGAATGGACTTCTCTATATTGTAATCAAGACCATCTATAAAATAATTTATGTGCCTTATCTCATACTAGTTTTCAATTATGCCACTCTAAACTCCAGCTAAATTTATATGGTTAGTAATTTTTCTGATGTGTTTCACCCTTCCCAACTTCTTGATCCCTTTTCTCAAGATGTTTTTCTGTTCGGAAAGTGGCCTAGGTACCAAATGCACTCCACTGACCAGGGAGCCGTCGCTGCTCTGGACGAGGTCATAGTCACGGGGCCGGCACTGAACTGTCTAGCTTCACCTCCCACCACATACTGACTGTGCAGCTAGTCTCCCACCTGTAAAATGGGAATAGCAACGCATCTGTTCGTAAGATTTTTGTAAGCTTTTTGTGAGGACTGAATTAATTAATCTAACACAAACATATGTTTGTTAAAAAAACACTTTTAAAGTGTCACTAATGAATTCACATTACCTTAATACAATTTATTGAGTGTATTTCTCATGAGGCATGAAATTCCATTAGAAAATGGGCAGGTAGAGATTATGAAAATCTTCCTAGAGGAAATAGAGAAAATGTTGGGGAATGGTGGCCAGGTGAAGACACGGGAAAGCGTGTTTCAAATGCAGGGAACACGACAAGCAGCAGAGTCTGTAACGGTGAGCACAGCTGCCTTGAACACACGAGTGCCGTGTGTAAGGCAGAGATGTGTATTTGGCTCTGTCCCTGAGCTCCGTGAGAGGCAAGCCCTGGGCTCGCGGATCCGCAGCTCTTGTGTCCCGCACAGAGCTTTACACGTAAGAGACACTCGTCCTCTCGTGCATCAGTTCTGCGGTCCCTTCCTCGGCTTCTCTCCCTCTGCTCAGTCACCTTTCGATCTACTTCACGGAGCGCTTCCAGGATCACCTACCTACACACGTAGTTCCTCAAAAGAGGAAGAGACTGAAGAGAAGTTGTTGCCAATGCAACGGAAGACCCATTCTTGTTCTGGCAGTAGTTTTTCACGCAGTGCGGCCTCTTTGCTCTTTATTTAGCCTCTCCTGTCCTTTATCTAAATCATGTATGTTTTCTTACACAAAGGAAATGCACTTTTCCTAACTGTAGCATCTGTAGTTTTTTAATCCTCACCTGAGAATATCTTTATTGATTTTAGAGAGGAAGGGGGAGGAGACAAAGAGAGAGAGAGAGAGACAGACAGACAGAACCACTGATGTGAGAGAGAAACTTCGACTGGCTGCCTCCTGTATGCGTCCAGACCAGGGTTCAGACCTGCAACCCAGGTATGTGTCCTGGCCAGGAATCCAACCTGCAACCTTTTGGTGTACAGACCTACACTCCAACCAACTGAGCCGGGGCTAACATTTGTATTTTTCTATAGCTTTCCTTAAATCTGGAAATTAAAAAATGCAGTGGAGAAAGCAGGGAAACACCAAATCACAGATTTAGTTACTAAATACTGATTAATCCGTAATATCATGTTCTTGAAAACCCACTGTCCTGAGGTTCTGTCCTTTGACCTCTGCATTACCTTCCTAACTGTTCTCTACTCCTGCTCTCTTAGAATACAATCTCTGCAACACTACGGTGGCGCTTTCCCTGTGAAAATCAGATCCAGTCTCATCTCTGCTCAAAACCTTTAATGGCTTCTCTCACACAGAATAATATGCAACTGGCCTTCTCCAAACTCCTCTCCTACCTGAGAGTTGGGGCAGCCTCTGTGCTGCTCCTCAGACATGCCAGAGCTTCTGTGCAATACCTTTGCACTCACAGCTGCCTCCACCTAAAATACTCAGCTTGGAATTAGAGACTTAGTCCTGAGTGCTGCGATCTAATTCAGGAACTACTTGGTAAGCTTTTGCCCACTTCCAGTGGACTTTTCTTTGGTTGACATATATTTTTCATATTTCATTTTCGATCCATGTCTACAAGTTCCTCGTCTGAAGGATTATGGGGAACACTACAAATGTTATACATAAAATACAGTGTAGACTGCTGGGCACAAAGCAGCAAAGAGCATCTATTACTATTACTATGACTGCTGGTCTTTTGAGATTCATCAGATTTCTGAACAAGAACACTAGCTTTTCCTCTTAAGCTAATGAGATTCTCATTAAAAGTCCAGAACCAATTTTCTCATTTATATTGCCTACACTATTCCAGAACCCTGATAGGTTTAGAATTACCCCAGAGAATGTGAAACTAGGAATAAAAGGGTATAAAGTTAAAGTGTGGGGGTACTAATACAGCTGAGGGAATTTAAGCATCAAGAATGAGCTTTAATGCTACCTATATTGCCCACCCTTGAATTTCTCTAGCTGATTGTAACTAAAAGAAGAAAAAAAAGGGCAAGTGATATGAGTTCTCTCTGCAGGATACCTAAATGCTACTCTTTAAAATGATCTGGGGAGTTTATTTTATTTTTTCAGAAATAAAACATGGCATAATGCAACACATTTCTTCCTCACAAAGAGTATGAAAGAAGCCAGAGTGTTCCCTTGGAAAGGACCTATGGACTGAAAAGACATTATAGCACATCACAATCTGATCACAGCTTTACTCATCTATTGGAAAAGGCATTTATATTGTACTTATTACCTAATACCTGTTAAAGCTGTTTATGGAGACCACAAGGAAGAAATAATTTTTATGCTCCTTTTAGTTTGCTATAAATTCAGAAACAATTTTGCTTGAACAGCTGATCTGTGAATTAATAATGAGAGGCTATAACTTTTTTTCACTATGGTATGTCAAGCACTTCCTTTGTGTTTAAAAATTGATGAGGCTCAAAACTCTCTTTCTTTACATGAAACAGATTTCAAAGGCATATGGGGCCATCACCACTTCCTTCATACGGAAAGTTCTTTCCAATATCATTTATTGGCTGATAAAAAATAAATAAATAAAATCAGTTGAGCTTTGAGTTCAATATGAAATAAAATATTATCATCTTTCTTTAAGGACTTCTTAAAACTGTTCTCCTGAAAAATTACATGAAGAGTAATTTCTAGTAAAATATATCATGTTTTCTCTCACAAATGCTGGCTATTTAAGAAACATTAACTTAGTCTTTATACAATGTAAATAGTCCTCACAATTGTTTTCATTGGCTGTATATGTCTGAATTTTCATTTCAACTGCTTTTGAAGTAGTATAGCTTCTCTACTGTATTTTTCACTCAGTTTTAGCTTGAGATGATCAAGGCTAAGACATGAGGGAGCATTCCACCACTGGAACAATTGGACAGACATAGTCCATGATGAAGATACTCTCTTCTCTATCGTAAGTCTTTTTAAAACAAATTTATTGTTGTTCAATTACAGTTGTCCCCATTTCTCCCCCATTACTCTCTCCTGCCCTGCCCAGCCCCCAACATTCTCCACAAAAGAATCTATCTTAAGTCTTAAAGATAGAAATAGCAGCTGAACCAAAGTCAACTTGAAAGCGACCTGAGGCAGTGGACAGGGCTTGACCTTTTCTAGTATTTTGTATTGCTCATCATCAGATGGCAAGGAGGAGAGGAAATTAAACTTGTGCTTATGTTGAAAGAGTGCTCCCATTATCCATCGAGTAAAAGCAATTCCTTTTTTTTTAATCCTCACCCAAGGATATGCTTTTAGAGAGAGAAGGGAAGCAAGGGAGAGCATCAGTGTGAAAGAGAAACATCCATTGGTTGCCTTTCGTACACTCTGACCTGGACTGAGCCCATAAGGCTTGTGCCCTGACCAGAAATCCAATCTGCGACCTTTTCGGGAGGACGCCCAAACAACTGAGCCTCACCTGCCAAGTCTAGTAAAAGCAATTCTTATCGTTGTTTTAATATAATTATGTTGGCATTGGAAACAGAATGTAACTTGTTCAAAGTAACCAGTAACTCACTGGTTTCTGGGGACACAGCACGGCGGTGAATGGCACAATGTCCTGAAGGCAGCGTCTACCCTTCTTAAAGTTTTAATTTTCGAAAAGCAAAGAACCAGTTTCCTAAATAGTGTCTGTAGAAAACACACTTTCTCTTATTTAAAGCAAAGCTGATCCCTCCTTTTTCCTCCTTCTCTAAATTCTTTAAAAAATTATTTTTTCCATTCTACCTTTTTATTCATTTATTTTCTTATTGAAGAGAATCTTGCTGTTTTACTACTTTTCTGCAGGGCTCAGTATGCTGATAAGATTTTGCAAGTGTGCAGTATTTAAGTCTCAAATTTGGAAGTCAAATTAGAAAGTGGCAGAACGCTACTTCAGGTCTTTGCAGATGCACACTCTTCAAATGAGCTTCAACTTAAAGAAATTTAAAAACAAGAAAAGGTTGTATGATATTAGTTTTTTTAAGAGGCAGACACTAGAGTTAGATGAAGCTATAACTAGGAAAGAAAAATGTGTTTATATTATGAAGTCTTGTTATGTTGATATAATGTTTACATTTTCCATATTTAGATATTAACTATATTATGGGCTGTCAAATACCAAAAAAGAAAGACTCTGGGTGGTGTGCTACTGACTGAATGTCAATGAAATAGGTTGAGGCTAGAATTTACTTGTAATCAAGGATATACTTGGCAATGTGGTAAATTGAACTATATTACAGGTATTCTCAATCTTTGAGTGATTTTATATTATATTAATAGCTATTCATTGCCCAGGAAGTTCCTATTCCAAAAAAATGTTTGCCTCCATTGAGAGGCTGATTAACACTTGGTAGTCCTATAACATCAGAATGCATTAGAGAGAAGAACGGCTTACAGCCAGATGTTCTTGTCTGAGACCATCGTAAAACCCAGAGTTCACTTTAGGGCTGCAGGGACTTTGGAGATGATCTGCTTCGTTTTACAGATGAAAATCTTGAAACCCAGTGAGATTAAAGGATATACCTGAAGTTTCACAGTTCAGTTATTGAAGAGCTTGGAGTAGATCTTATGTTCCTAAATTCTATTCTATTCCTCACTCAGGAGTAAGAGAGTAGGGAGCAGAGCTTAAAAATACCGTGGAGAATTTTTATTTTTAAGTTGGCACATAAAGAAAAAAAAGTTCACTATTTAGAAACTGACTGATCCTTCTAAAATGACAGAAAGTGTTCCCGAAAACATACTTAAAGAAAAAAAATGTGCATCCTCTAGCTAGTATCTCAGTTTCAGCTATTTGCTTAATATTATTTATTTTGTGACACATAAATATTTTAATCTATATCTTCACTATAGGCAGATTAAAACTTACTAAAATTGATTAACCACATATGAAAATTCTAGTCAAATAATGGTTATTTAACAAGCGTTGTCTGTTAGGTACGGCACCCAGTGAACTGTTCAACAAATTGTGATCCCTTACCTCGGGAAGAGGGCTGTAGAGAGAGTGCAAGGAGAAACAAAGCCATTAACATAGAATGCAATACAATAAACGCTGCAAGCATTGCAATCATAATCGGTTTAGAAAATAAAGGACATGGACAGAAGCATATAGCCGTGATTAGGGAATGGTACAGGAAAAGTCCTTAAACTCACTGACATAATTTGATGTGGGGTTTAAAGAAAAGACAGACTCTTGTTCATAGATGAGAATGTCTATATTTTTAGCACAGAAATTATTCTGAGTTCACTTCTATCACATGACCCTTTCCCTCTCCAAGCTTGAGAGTACAAATCTTTTAATTAAAAAAAGGTAATTTTTAAATTTTAATTATCAAGCAGTCTAAAACAACCATACTTTCTTTGATCTCTAACTATGAGTGACTTAAAAATAAATTTATGTAATATTTAATTAATTACCTAATGGTTTCTACTGTTGCATCTCTCACTTCTCCAACATGGTTGCATCCTTCACTTCTAGTCTTGACGCTGCCTCTGTTATAACTCTTATCATAATGCATATGTTTACATATTAAACTATTTTACTAGATTAGAAAGAACTTGAGAGACAGTCTTCATTAAAATATATGTTAATAATCCTGTATCAGACCCCTCCATCTATGCCTATGTTTACCTGCAGATCATCAGATGGAGCCTATTAGAAAATTGGAACATTTTGATGAATTCAGAATATTTAGAATTATTAGCCTCTGAGATTTTACAAAAGTAAAATCTTTTCTAAGTAGTGGCAAGATTGCAGAGGAAAGTTTTTGAAATATTTGCAAGTAACTTCTACTAATTATATTCAATCATTCCCTTATTTCGTATTCTGAACTTGAACCATGTGCCAGACCATGAACTGCATGTTTGGGAAAACAATACAATGATTATCATTCTTTTATTTTCATGGTGAAGACAAATATGTGAACACATTTTAAAAAATAATTTCTGCTATCATAGAAGCTAGCATAGAATTTTATGAAAATATAATTGAGGGGCTAGAATAGGTTCAACAGAGAAGGACTGGAGTAAGGAGACTGTACAGACTCACAGAGAGCCTGGCATAGTAGAGGTACTGTGGCAAGTCTGGCGGAAGCACAACGTAGATATTAGGAAGTAGCCGCTGATGAATATGAAAAAAAAATAGTATAAGGACTATACAAGCATATGGTAATAACTAAGGATGGTACTGAAAATAAGGGGGGCCCTTTTTAAAGTATGTGATTGTCTGAACACTACAAGGTACATCTGAAACTAATACAAAATAATATTGAATGTAAACTGTAATTAAAAAATAGAATACTAATATATTGCTGCTGGCATTGTAAAAACAAAAGTAAAACAGTGAAAGAAAGAAAGAAAAAGAAAGAAAACAGAACAGAACTAGGTCATTAATGGTCTTAATCCCATGAAAAGTGTTTCGTTATTTCTTTTGAAAGATAATAGATACTATTATCATATTTGTAACAATGACTTGATTTTAAATGTGAGTAATAGAGGCAATTCAATAATGGCGTTGGTTGATCTCACGGAAGTGGGGAGAGATACGGTCGATGAGTTGTCTTTATGAGACCTTGGCAGGTCTTGGTATAAAGATTAAAGTAGTCCTGCGGTTGTCAATAAGTAGCTGTTGACAAGGAGTGACTTAGATGTCGTAGATGACAAGAAATACGAGTTGACAGTGCTACAACTGAGATGGAGGATTGTACATTTCTAAAGGGGAGGCTTTTGTTTTTTTCTCATGTTGGGGGAGGATCTTTGATCTATAAGTGACAGTATGGATAAGAATGGCAAAGGCAAACAACTCCCTCATCCCATACGTATCCGTGCTATTTAGAATGAGAAAACCAGGCATGTGAGCAAAAGAAACCCAGACAAAGGAGAATGGAGTTCCCTTCAAAGCAAGAAGGATGAAGAAAATCTGTAGATGTAAGAAAACGTAACTTAAATGTTGTTTATAAAAGTGATACAATGTTGAGGCATCTGAAGGGATTCTCTGCCAATAAGTCCATCTGGACATTGGAGGTTTTTCTCATTTATCTTTAAGTGGGCCCAAGCCTTTAAATACTGTTGTGTTTTTTTTTTTTTCCCAATGTTTATAATATACCAGAGAGAAAATAACAACTGCTACTTAGAAATAAGTGAGCAGCTCATTGTGCTGGAGACACTCATTGATGGTGAAAATGAATAATATGCCATTCAACAAAAGCATTTTATCTAAAATCTTTCATATGCTGTCTTTCAATTTCCCCTTTTCTCGCTTGCTGATGATAAAAAATAGGCTTTCTAATTAGCATCTTACATGGCTACGGAATGGTATTTTTATAATACCCCATGGAAAAAATATTTACAAAAGTCTAAAGAACACCAGGGATAATTTTTCGGTGCTCCAATTTATAAATCTAAATGAACAAAGCCTATGCCAACATTATGTGGTAGTGAATACAACTATCGTCGGTAACAGTTCTTAATATATTGGCAGCTATGAGAAGGCTCTTAAGTGATGATGAAAACAAGGAATGAGCATGTTTATTTTCTCTGGAAAGTAGAAAATAATTTAAGTAGAAGATAATTTAAGCATTGAAAATACCAGAACATAGCACTATCCAATTAATATAAAACACACATTTTTTTATATTGAGCAGGTTTTTATTTTTCAAGTTTGCATTCAATATTATTTTGTATTAGTTTCAGGTGTTTTTTTTTTCATTAAAAAAAATTATTGTTGTTCAAGTACAGTTGTCTGCCTTTTCCCCCCAACTCTTCCCACCCACCCCAGTCATCCCCACCTCCCTTCCTTGATTCCACCTTCCACCCCTCCTTGTTTGTCCATGTGTCCTTTATAGTTGTTCCTGCAAACCCTTCACCCTTTTCCCCAAGTGTTGGAGAGGATGTGGATAAAAGGGAACCCTAGTACACTGTTGGTGGGAATGCAGACTGGTGCAGCCACTGTGGAAAACAGTGTGGAATTTCCTCAGAAAACTAAAAATGGAACTGCCTTTTGACTCGGCAATTCCACTGCTAGAATTATATCATAAGAACCCCAAAACACCAATCCAAAAGGAACTATGCACCCCAATGTTCATAGCAGCACAATTTATAATAACCAAGTGCTGGAAGCAACCTAAGTGCCCATCAGTAAATGAATGGCACAAAAAATACATAAAACATATTTTGATTAGTAAAATTTCATTGACTTAATGCCATTTTCTCACATTAACATTGGAAATCTCTCAAAAGACTGCCTGTAAAACAGATTTCAGAAATGCACCTAACCGAATAATAGTTTCAATCTTTCCACAAAACACAAACACAAGGTTACTAAGTGAACCAAGCCGATGCATATTTTCAAGGGCTGTAAATGAGTGTGTGTGTGTGTGTGTGTGTTGGGGGAGTGGGGTTCAGGCACGGAGCCCCAGCCTCAGAGCAGAATGCTTCAGCCCCTGAGCACACTCAGATGCTCTGCTCCAGCCCGACTGGGTGGGTTTGCCAGCTCCACATTCAATGATCACGTGACGTTAAGCAAACCATTTCATTTATCTGTGAGTCTGTTTCCTAATTCATGAAATGGGAACGATGTGGTAGTTATGATCAATAATAGGTTAAAACATTGCCTTGCACAGATTAAACATTCAATAAAGTGCCATTACTTGTGTACTGATATTAAAAGTATTTGACAATTGATAAGTTATAAGCACCAGCCATTTAGAATGAGTTACAACATGGTGTACACCTGCTTAATACAATCCCTGATTCTTTAATACACAAACACATATGTGCAAATGTGAAATATATGTACAGACAGGGTGACTGGAAACCAACTGACACTTTCAAATTTGTGTAATTCTAAAACTATCATATATACATGAAGCTGTATCTCAGGACTGTGTCAGGTAAGCGCTCAAAGTAATGGCCGGTGTGAGTTAGTACTGAGGGAGGCACTTACTCATGCCACAAGCTGGCATATTTTCTCTAAGTGATTGGAGATGAGTTATTGCCATTTTCAAAAGCTGTTTCTTGACAGAAACAGATAATGCCAAACAACACAACATGTGCTAATATTATTAGAGTCACAGAGAAGAATAAGATGACTTTGCTAGTCCTCTCACTATAAGAAGGTGACTTTTGATTTTACTTTTCCTTTTTAAGTAGAAAAGAGAACAGCCACAGTGTTCCATAGGAAACACTGCAAATGAGTGTGACACCACTGAGCATGTAATGGATTCATCAACACACAGTACAGATCTTTGTTCTGTTCGTTTTTTTTTTTTGTTTTGTTTTGTTTGCGGAGAACGCAATGAGCGTGATCACACATCTGGACTTGTTGAAATGTTTATTTTCTTTTCCCTACACCTACAGAAAGTCTCTGACAACCTCATTTTCCAACGGAATGGGGTTCTGTCTTGTTTTCCTCATGCAGCTCTGAGTTTCCTAATGCACATCTACCGTGCTGGTGATTTGTTCACTCTGTTCAAAACATTGACCTGCCTCTGGACCTGCCAGATCACATCTCAATGCCTCCTTATTTTAGAGAGTTTTGTTTTTTTTACCACATTTTCTTTTCAGCCATGTGGAAATGGAAGTGTCTACGATGGCCGGATTTTGACCACTAATGGTGTTTTACTTCACAGGGTCTAAAATGAATTACATCCTAGGACTGGTATTTACAGCAGCATATATTGAGCATAACAGAAATAACTGTGAGAGATTCTTTATTAATTTGTTTTAGAACATATTGATATTCTTAGTAACTGAGTAGTAAATTTTAAGAGTGTTCAAACATTTACCTGCCTGATGCTCACTAGATAATAATCCTATAAATTTATTATTTGTTTACTTTGGTACTGACATTAAAAAAGAATTTTGCCAGTATTCCACTTGACAGATATTTATTTAGAATTCTTGCATGTCATCTTTATTACAGGATGTTTTCGTTCTAAATATTTCTGGTCACAGATAGGGCACTTCCTAGAGCTCACCACAGGAGTGTGAGACTGACAAAAAAAACAACCCTTTTGAACCACTTCCTATACCATGTGAACAAATAAACAAGGCTTCCTGAGCTTATAAGTTATTAATAAAAACACTGAATGTCAACTGCAGATGATACTGTTCTTCACTGTGTTACAATTTAATAAATTGCACTTTAAAAAAGAAATACACTTTAGAAATATTAGAAATGGAGTAGGTAGGGTTCTAACTCACTTGTAAAGTTTATTCAACATTTCTGTAAACCAGGTTGATATCACATTAAAACTGAGAAACCTACTAAAATATCCACTCCAATACATATTACTTTGAGCCAGAAAAAAACTCACTGAGTAAATGTCTCTAGAGCATTTTCAGAGCAACATGAAAGATATAAATCTCAAACAAACAATCCAGGAGATTTATAATGAAATCTACCTGAGAGAGAAAGGAGTAGATTTTCTAAATCTTAGAAGAATTATAATATTCCCATGGCCCGTGGTTTTGTTCAATTACAAGTTCTAGTCAAATCTTACATGAGATATAAAGTTTCCCTTTGAGCAAAGACCTAGTAAATTTTATCAGCACTTAGAGAAAATGTGGATTTATAGAAGCCATAGAGATAGATGCTCCGACTGACTAAATAAGTGGCTCCATCTATAACTGTAATCATTTACAGGACTCTGAGAAAGCTTACAGATGGCAACCCTACAGGTTTGGGGTTCCTCTTGAGCTGACTCATGTGATCCAAATCATCGTCAAACTGAGCTGTCTCTATGTGGCATTTCAACTGGTCGATAAGTGGCAACTCCCTGACTCCACAGAATCTAGGGCCGTGCATGGAGCAGTTTTCCATAAGCAACAAACTGGGACTTAGTTCACTGTGTTTTTTCCTTTTCTGCAAAATCATCATGCCAGACAGACATTCAGAGAAACATGACCAAGTGCATTATTTTTAAACAAATATTTACTGAGTGCTTGTAAATGATACAAGAGTAGAAAAAAAGTTGCATGAATTAGAGTGCATTTGAGTTTGTCTGGAAGATTGATATAAATTAAGAGATCTAAAGAAGAATAAGAAACAGCATTTTAGACAAAATAAAGTTACGTGGAGCAGGAAAGTAGAGCATGGGCTCCACTCAGGTTTGCAGTGGCTGGGTCGTAGATATGTGTCAGTTTCAGGAGCTATCGCTGCTAGAGAGGTGGGCTCAATGCAATTTGGCTTTAATGAATATGCAATAAGGAAACACATTGTTTTTTTTCTTTCCAATGCAGAGCTGTATCACCACAGCTATGAACTTAAAAAGAGGATTCAGTGGTTTTCTGGTGAACTGAAGTATGGAGAAAATGAGAAGAATAGAGAAACAGTAAGGAGTTAATTACACTAGCAAGGTAAAAGGTAAGGGAGCTCAACCTGGGGGTGTGTCTGAGAGGCTAGAATGGAACAGATTAATAAAGAGACCTTATGAAGTTAGACAGGAGCAGACATGGTCTGCAGGGACTATAGATACCACAGCGTACTTTTGTTCTGTCCCTTCTGAAATCATTTACCTTTGGAACAGGAAAATCACACTGATCTAAGCAATATTAACTAGTGTGTTAAAGGTCTCAAAGGAGCTGAGGAGCTGGCTTCCAGTCTGGGTCTGTGTGTCTCAACTACAAATGAGAAATACTAAAAATTGAAAATGTCAAGGGGACTACAATTAGGGAAATTGCAGCACATTTTAGAAAAAGTGGATTTGAGATAAGCTTTGAAGGGTGTATTAGGCAGACAATGAAGAAACAAGGCATTCTGCAAATAATTGCAGATAGGTAAGAAAATATAGTATAGGTCTGTTGTGAGGAGTCGGTTTTTATTGCAGGAGAGATACCTAAAAGCAAGAGCAAGGAATGTTTTAAAGGTGTGTTTAGGTTAACTTGTAGTACCCATCCGTCATACGGTTTTGAACTCTGAAAATAATTTTTAAAAAAGACTTCAAAATACTGTAAGATATTAAGTGCTAAGACACTGAATTTAGACAGAACTGAGTTTATAGCTGGTTCCAAAACTCATTAGATAAGAGATTCACCATATGCAGCATAGGGATAAAAATTTATGTAGTTGTTAGTTTTAAATGAGGAGGTGCATAAAATATTCTCAGTCCTGTGTCTGCCAGAGTAAGTGCCCAATGTTTCTTAATTACTATTAACATATTATATAATTATGGGGGTAATAAGAAAACTACAACTAAGCAATGCAGCCCGAAGGCTTGCAAATGGTACAGTAAACTCAGACTCGACTTTATAAACTCAGACTTTAACTTCTATATTAAATTAAGAAAATTAAAGAGAATTATTACAATGACTATTGTATGCAGGACAAGAAGAAAGTTAGAAAATTCTGAGGAAACTGTCAGACAATATGAATAAGTACGTGGTAGTGCATAACCGGCATTTCAAGTAAACCCAGATACCTGGCCCACTTTTCCTTAACATCCTCATCCCTTTATTTACTGCTAAAATTGCATTCTTGGTTTAATTCTGTGTATGACTTTGAAAATCACTGAATTTATTATAACAAAAGGTGAATTTATTTAAATTATGCACATTGCAGACTCACAATAAAATTAATGTTATCATTTTTAATTTGTGTGAATTTCAAATTTTAATAATAACTTTATAAATCAGAAGAATAAATATAATTTATCTTACTTCTATAAACCCCAAAATATGGGAATTCAAAAAGTGTTTTTAAGTATTTTATAATAGTAAAAGATGGCAAAATGGATAATTTTAAAATTAAGTAGTAGTATCATTAAAAGGATTTTCAATATAAATTTTATGTTGGTAAGGCACAGATCAGACTCAGAAAATGGAAAATAGAATGCATAGGTTAATGTAACCTCTAGTTTCACAAGGACTCTGATACTGATACCCAAACAGAATAACTTTCAAAAATTCACAAAGTATAAAATATTGTTATGACAATAATGCACATCTCAAATAAATATTGCCAAATGGTTTCTATTCAATGCACTACTATTCTTGAGAATTTGTTTGGAGGTTCTAGCAGGGGAGCGCAGCTACTCGTATACCCTTGACCAAAGGTCAGTCCTCTCCTCTAGTTGGGAAGGTCGTCCTCTTCGACCGAGCGCACAGCTTGGGGAGGGACGCACATGGATTGGTGAGGGAGGAAGGAGACACCCACCTAGCCAGCCAGATCAGCTGAATCAACCCTGGCGATCAATGGGGTGATAGATGTCACAGCCAGATGGCCCTCACATCCCAATGCACTACTATTCTTAACAAAGGCATGCGTGTTCAACAAAATCTCTTTGAGTTAGATTCCATTATTTCCCAGTGTAAATATTTATTTGTATGTAAGTAGAGGTTTTGATGTCAAACACTGCCAAGTAAATTAAGGCTGTATGCAAGAAATAGAGAAGGCAAGTTTAGCCAACATAAAGATATGTGTATCTATGATCTATTAAAATATTTCTTAGCATCATTTTCCTACATTAATGATCTATTTTCAAAATATTTTTATGAATCAATTAAATGAGTTATGTCAGTTTTTCAAATAAAAATTCTTCGGAAGTTCAAAATACTCTATGTGTTTGTTGTTAATACAATGAAGTATTTAAACAGAATTTCAATGTGTTTTAGAACTAGTTTAACCCATAAGCAATATTTTTGATCACTTCAAATTGATTAATATTCTTAATTTGGATTAAGATGACATTAAATCTAGGTATTTTAAGATTTTCTTGGCTTAGTTACATAAAGCAGTCACTTTTTTCATATAATAAGCAAACCCTGGTTCACTTTTGTTTCAAAGAAACCAAAAGCTGTATTTATGTATCCAAAATTGCATAAGCATGAAAATAAGATTGTATGTTACTGCAAAAAAAGTAATGACTGTAATTTTATACTGTTTCGTTTTGCAAATCAGCTGCCAATACAGAAAAAATAGTGAATATTTCATTATCCATCCCCCTTCAAAAAAATAAAAGAAAAAGAAAGATAAAGTAAAAGTTTCTACAGTATAGAACAAAGTTCACCTAATCTCAGTCTAAATACAGAGGATATTTTAAACTAACTAACTCAATTAGCAGTTTTAAGAGTCACTTTAGGCAAATGTCATTTTTATTTCCCTTGAAGGTATCTACTTTGATTTATTATGTGAGGTGCATATATCTTATACCAAGCTGATGTATACACCAAAGGATAAAACCCTATCCATTTCAGGTCTGTTGCCTAATATTCTTAATACACTCATGTGGTTATGTTAAATAATTCTACTCATGACTGATAGATTTGACTTAAGAGGCAGTTTCTCCACATTTCTACTAATTTGGTGGGTTTCTCTTTTACAGTTAATTTTAAAGGTTCTCTGACATCCTTTTCATGTATTTTAGTTTTGCTTAAACCAAATCTTAAAGAACTGTAAAACCTGTTCTTTAAGGTTTTGCTGCATGGTGGGAATAGAGGGAGCATTCCTCAACATAATAAAGGCCATAACCTACAGCCAACATTATAGTCAATGGACAAAAGCTAAAATCTTTCCCACTAAGATCAGGAACAAGACAAGGTTGTTCACTATCACCACTTCTATTCAACATAGTACTGGAAGTTTTGGCCACGGCAATCAGACAAGAAAAGGAAATAAAAGGCATCCAAATTGGAAAGGAGGAAACAAAACTGTCATTGTTTGCAGACGACATGATAGTGTACTTAGAAAATCCTATAGACTGCCAAAAAACTACTCGATCTAATAACTGAATTTGGCAAAACAGCGGGTTACAAAGTCAACATCCAGAAATCAAAGGCATTTTTGTATACCAACAGTGAAACAGCAGAAACAGAAATCAGGAAAAAAATCCCATTTGATATAGCAACAAAAAAAATAAAATACCTGGGAATAAACCTAACCAAGGAAGTAAAAGACCTGTACTCAGAAAACTACACAACACTGAAGAGAGAAATCATGGAAGACACAAACAAATGGAAAC